>SEYY01014267.1:0-16641 GCA_009176605.1 Armadillidium nasatum | reverse complement strand
TTTATAATATACCTTCGTTAAGATGTATGTTTCTTATTCTATTAATTGTATAGTAATCATCTTTATATTTATCTATATCTAAATCTTTAAATTCATCTCCATTAATTAGTAGTTTTACGGATATGTGCTGATCTATATCTTGCGAGGTTAATATGATTGTATCGATAAATCCATCATAAGGCATGACATAACCAGTTTTCTTAGATGCCGCTCCTTTCATCCCTAAAACGAATGGAAACTTCCCAGCTTCTAGTTTCGAATTAGTTTGAAAAATGATTGTTTCATAAGCACATATTTGTAAATTATTCTTTTCACTAAGAATTGAAATTTGTTTATTAATCGTTGCTAAAGCCCTCTCGAAACCTTCTTTAGTCAAAACGTTGTTATGTATATCGAAGAGTTGAGATTTCATTTCTTCAACAAATTTTTTAATATGATCATCTTCAGATTGTAATTCAGTTATTGATTTATCCATATTTCCTGTTCGTCTTAACGTTTCATCAACCTTACTTCTTATTTCCATTACTAAATTATCAGTATAAATTTTTGTAGTAACATCGTTTTTCTCTTGAGGAAAAGCTACATTTGCTAGCCTTTTATCTTCAATATCAAAATTACCTTCTTCATCTAAATATTTAAATCCAATTCCAAACAATCCTTGTGGTCCTGGTGGTCCTGGCGGACCTCAAAATCCTCGAGGACCTTGTACGCTTTCAGGTCCGCTTCCAAAGATGTTAACACTCATTTATTATAGAGAAAAAAAGAATAGAATGGAAATTTATATTTAATACAGTTAATGCATAAAGAACTGTTAGACATAAATGACCACAAATCACATCGTTAAATTTCTGTATTTGATATGTTGAATAGACAATATCGCATTGAACATAATTTTCAAATTCTTTTGGAGGTTCAACACCGAATGAATCGAAATAATAGCATAAATTATTACATTTCTTAAACCAACACGTCCAATGAGTTCCTGAACCTTTAATTGAATCTAAATTTAAGATCCCACATTCCTTTTTATTAGATTTTTTGGAAGAGCATCTCTCATATAAATTCCTTTAAAGTTTGGAATTTTAAGTTCATTAACATATCTCATAAGATCATATTGACTCAATGCTTTCATCGGAATATTCATCTTTTGTATGGTTTTAAAAACAGACCCTCGCCAGTTTTTCGTTGACGAGGGGCTGGTTTTAAAAAAAGACCTTTTCCATTGGTTTTCTTTTTTTCCATTTGAAGATTATGCCTTCTAGTTTCTTCTAATTGCTTTTGAGTTGCATTTTTATCATTTACAGTCTTTGCAATAGCACTAGCTCCACCAGCAAGAGAACCGATCACAGTTGCAGCCGCTAATAATGTTGGAAGTGTTATTAAAAATCCTCCATGTTTTGCTAAAGCTGTTACTTGTGATATACTTAATTTTAAATTAAATGGTATATTCTTTAAAAATTTAGATTTCTGAGTTTGAGTTAAGAGAAGAGATATATTACCTTTTTGCTTTGGATTTATTCTTAATGATATAGAAGATTTTTTATTTATTGCATTGTTTAACTTCTTTACCTGATTAGGTGTAAGATATACTTTCATATCCATGTACGTCATTTATTATAGAGAAAAAAAGTTATTATATATAATTTTTTTTACATAAAAATTTTTTTAATTTTAAATTTTTCATATTTTTTTCATTTCATTTGTTATTAGAGGTAAATTGAGTTTTTATTCTTCCGCATTCTGAGCATATGCCTCTAAGCATGCTACTTTTAGAAGTTGTAACCTTTTGAAAATTTTCAGTGTTTGTTATCCTTCTACAGTGAATACAATAATATCTCATTTATTTAAGAGAAAAAAACTAATAAACGATATTCATTTTATTTCCATCGGATTCTAATTTTAAAATTCTTTCTGATAATACTAATGCATAAGCCTTTGTAGGTTTTGATATATTCTTTTGAAAAGCCGCTGTTATTTTAATATCTGTAACTGAATTTTTTAATTTTTCAGATTGTTTACTTACATCAAATACTAGCAATGGATACAAATTCCGGTATTCTAATAAAGTAATAGAACAATTTTTTCTTTATAAAGTATATGATTAAATAATCCGATAACATTTTATATGCAGTTGTATAATGATTTTCATTAAAATCAAGTTGAAGATCCATTTCTGGATATCTTTCGCTATTTAATCGAACACAAGCGTTAGTTAAATTACAATGATCAAATATAGCCGGATTCATAACTTGATTATCATCTTTATTTTCTTGAAAAGCTAAGATTATAAATCTAGGTTTTTCTGATCCAGCTGTTACATTTAATCTCCAATCGAATTGTTTTTGTCCTTGATTTACTTCTACAGATTCACACTGTCTGTTTAAGGAAATCTCATTATCTAAAAATATGGGATCGACAAGGTTAAATGTGCGTAAAATTTTATTAAATTTTTAAAAACTAATTTTCCTTCATTTGCTAGTTGCCAGAATTCTGTGACGTCACGTTGCGTAATTTTTTTTTTTTTTTTTTTCGGAGTGTGGAACTGTGTTATTCGTTCATTTTCTATTTGCTTGCGTAGTTATCAGGGGGCCGAGTTGAGCTCTGAAACGTTTACGCGTGTTTTAATTCTTCACCTTGTTATTTCTTTTTAATTTTCTTGTTGTGTCTCTTTTAATCTTTTAATTTTTATTTTTTAATAAGGAGTGGTTTTAAAAAAAATTTAATATATATATATATATATATATAATATATATATATATATATATATATATATATATATATATATATATATATATATATAGTATTATTCAATACACTGCTTATAAACGCAGCAGTAAATAGGTATGAAGTAAATAGAACATTTATGGGAAGATAAAGAAAACTTTTCTCATCTAGGGTCGAACCATCGCATGTTGCGACTGAGAACAACAAAGACTCGATGCTCGACCGCTGAGCTATCCTCGAACCCAAAAAAGTTAGATTCAAGAACAGTTTCAAGCATACGAGCTCCCGTCAAGTCACTATCACCAGGTATTCACCCTGTTCTTCACTCGTTCTTTAAGATATATTCAATTACAATACTTATAAACGCAGCAGTAAATAGGTATGAAGTAAATCTTCCCATAAACCTAACTTCAACCTTTCTAAACAAGCTTCTAAGAGGTTAGGTGTTCTGAGACGCCTTTAGTATTTCTTCCCTCCACCCAAGTTGCTTGCTGTGTATATGCGTGTTGTTCGCCACTGTATGAAGTATGCGTCACACATCTAGGGTTGTTCCACTCTTAAAGCTATCCTTGAGAAACTGGAATTTAGGGCTTTTCGTCTTATCAACTCTCCTTCTTTCAATAATTCTCTCCAGTCTCTTTCTAACAGTCGAATTGTTGCGTCACTCTCTCTAAATATCGCAATTAGAATAGACACTGCTCTTCTGAACTCTCTTGTCGCATACCTCCTCCACTGAAAAAGGCTCGAACGACTCGTCTTTCTATACAGTCTCATCCTTTCTCTATCCAAATCTCTGACCCCAGACTTAACCGCTATGCTCAATCTTACATGTAATCTACTGGTAAGGTGTGGAACACACTCCCTTCATCTATTTTCCCAACTTCCTATGACTTATACACCTTCAAACGTCGTGTATCAGGTCACGTTGGCCTTTAATTTGAAGAGGTTTCCGTCTTTCCCCTAACTCTGGTGGAAATTTTGGTAAGCCACTAGCCTTTCCCCACCAAAGGTGAGATAAAATATATATATATATATATTATATATATATATATATATATAATATATATATATATATATATATATATATATATATATATATATATATATATATATATTTTAATATTTACCAGTAAAAGGTTTATCTGGTGTCGTGGTGAAGATTATTGAAGGTTGTTCCATGATATCCATCCCTAACTTAAGGATTTTATGATCTGAAGTAAGTAACAGAAATCCTTTCTTATCTTCTGAAACTGAAAAAATTGAAAATAAATTTGTCATTAATGGAAAAATAATATTTCCATGCAAGATTTCTGATGACAAAACATAAAAACCACAATTCATAGAGAAGACAGGTTTTATGCTATCCAACAGAAAATAGTAATGAGCAATATATATATATATATATATATATATATATATATATATATATATATATATATATATATATATATATATATATATATATATATATATATATATATATATATATTTTATAAATATTATATATATATATTTATATATATATATATATATATATATATATATATATATATATATATATATATATATATATATATATATATATATATATATATATATATATATATATATATATATATATATCGAAAGCTTTCGATAGAGTCTGGCACAAAGTTTTGATTTACAAACTTCCCTCTTTCGGAATCTATCCTTCTCTCTGTGACCTCTCTAATTTCCTTTCCGGTCGTTCTATAGCAGCTGTTGTTGACGGCCAAAGTTCTTCCAATAATCTATAAATAGTGGTGTTCCTCAAGGATCTGTCCTTTCTCCAACTCTTTTTCTAATTTTCAACAATGACCTTCTCTCTATTACTTCGTCTCCTATACACTCCTATGCCGATGACTCCACCCTTCATTACTCCTTTCAATTTGAAAGACATCCCTCCCAACAGATGTTGTTAGATTCAAGAAGGATGGCCTTGGAGCAACTGACCTCTGATCTTTCTCGTATTTCAAATTGGGGCAGAGAAAACATGGTTTTTTTCTATGCCTCAAAAACTCAATTCCTTCATTTTTCTACTCGACACTATCTTCCACACAACTATGATATCTTCTTCTGAAGCACTCAACTCAAAACTTCATCTGTTCTCAATATTTTTGGAGTTTCTTTTTCTCGTGACCTTTCTTGGAAAGATCACATTATTTCTCTTTCTAAACAAGCTTCTAAGAGGTTGGGTATTCTGTGGCGCTTTCGTAGTTTATTTACGCCACCCCAGTTGCTAGCTCTGTATAGGGGGGGTGTTCGCCCCTGTATGGAGTTCGCCTCTCACATTTGGGGTAGTTCCACACATACAGTTATTCTCGAAAAGGTGGAGTCTAGGGCTTTTCATTCATCAGCTCTCCTGCTCTTACTAACTCTCTCCAGTCTCTTTCATCCCGTCGAATTGTTGCATCACTTTCTCTATACTATCGCTACTAGAACGGACATTGCTCTTCTGAACTCTCACGTCACATACCTCCTCCTCCTCCAGTGCTCGTGCGACACGACTGTCTACAAAGTCTCATCCTTTCTCTGTCCAACTCTCTGACCCCAGACTTAACCGTTATGCTCACTCTTACATGTACTCTATTGGTAAAGTCTGGAACACACTCCCTTTATCTGTTTTCCCAACTTCCTTTGACTTGCACACTTTTAAACGCCGTGTATCGGGTCACGTTTTCCATTAGCAATCAGATCCAGAATGTTACCCAGTTCTTTTGGAATTTGGTAGGCCTCCGGCCTTTGCCCACCAGAGTAGACATAAATATATATATATATATATATATATATATATATATATATATATATATATATATATATATATATATATATATATATATATATATATATATATATATATATATATATATATATATATATATATATATATATATATATATATATATATATATATATATATATATATATATATATATATATATATATATATTATATATATATATATATATATATATATATATATATATATATATATATATATATATATATATATATATATATATATATATATATATATATATATATATATATATATATATATATATATATATATATATATATATATATATATATATATATATATATATATATATATATATATATATATATATATATATATATATATATATATATATATATATATATTATATATATATATATATATATATATATATATATATATATATATATATATATATATATATATATATATATATATATATATATATATATATATATATATATATATATATATATATATATATATATATATATATATATGGGGGAGGGAAGTAGCGCTCACTAGGCGATGAGGTTACCCTCTATTGAGAATACGAGATGTTAAGGATACTTCCCATCTCATCCCGGTTCCCAATGGTTCGCTCCCTTTCGCGTTCACCTTCTTCTACGCGGAGTAGACTCTCCTTTACTCTCATAATATTAATACTAAAACCCTTAAAAAAATCAATAACGGCGTCAACTTCGGTAGCCTCGTAGAAGCCACTGGGGGCGGCTTCCAAAAATAGCCCCTCATCTACCCCTTCCCCAATCACCACTTGGGAGTTGGTGGCCTCCGGTGATGGGGTTGATGCCACCAGGACACAGCCGCTGGCTTGTCCTGGTGCACGGCTTATTTTTTCCATTAATTTCTGCAACATTCACGGTCTACACTCTAATTTCCACTTTCTTGAACATCACCTCTCTTCTTCTAGACCTCATCTCTTGTTTCTAATCGAAACTCAGTTGCTTGAGCATGCTGACAGCAAACCTTATTCTGTTACCTCCTCCAGTCTCTATCCTCAATTTTGATCCAAAGGCAGTTGTTGTGCATATGTGCGCAATGATGTTATTTGCTCTCGTGTCTCTAATTTGGAGTCTCCTGAATTCTCTACTTTATGGCTTAAGCTCTCTTGCAATTCTACTACTAAATTTATTTGTTCTGTTTATTTACCTCCTAATTCTACTGAATATCCTTAATTCTTCTACTGTTTAAACTCCATAATAGAGCACATTCTGTCTTCTTCTCCTTTCTCCGAAATCATCGTTTTAGGTGATTTTAATGTTCACCACCCCAAATGGCTTTCATATAGTTCTCATGATCCAGCCGGTGAACTCGCCTACAACTTTTCTATCCACAACAGCCTTGATCAGTTGGTACAACTCTCTACCCGTATCCCTGACCGTCTTAGTGATGAACCCAACTAACTTGATCTTTTCCTTAATTCTTATCCTTTTCCTTATTCTGTTAAACTCTTTCCACCTCTGGGTTCATCCGATCACCTTCTTATCTCCATTTCTTGTACTGTCTCTTCAGGTCTTCCGCAAGAACGGCCCCTGCCTTCGGGGAGGAGACGTTTGTGGCACTTCGGTGCTGCTAACTGGTCTGACTTGCTGTTGTATTCCTTTGATTTCCCATGAAATGATTGTTGCTTTCGTGGGAGGGGTCCTTCGGAGTGTGCTGAGCGCGTAACCGAGGTAATTCTCTCTGGCATGGAGGCGTACATTCCATATTCTTTCCCTTCTACTAAACCTAACAAACCTTGGTTTAACTCTACTTGTTCTCGCGCTATCCGCCGTAGGGATGCTGCCTTCAGAGATTATCATCGTCTTTAAACTCCTGAAACACATTCAATTTATATTTCAAAGTCTATTCTTCGAGATACCAAAAACTCTTTTCTCCGCCGCAAATGCAATAATCTTTCTGGATCCTCTTCCGCTCTCTCTTTTCTGGTATTTTGCAAAAAATGTCAGCTTAAACTTTGCCTCTTCCTCATTCTCTCCTCTAGTTTTTTTTGTTGGTACAACTGCCATTTTATCTTCTAAAAAAAAAGCTGAACTCTTCGCTCATACTTTTGCTTCTAACTCTACCTTAGACGATTCCGGAGCTATTTCTCCTCCTTCAACCCCCTCCAACACATTTTTACCTAACATTTTAATTTATTCTAAAGTTATCATTTCTGCTCTCTCTGAGCTTAACACTAAGAAGGCATATGGTCCTGATGGTATTCCTCCTGCGATTCTCAAAACTTGTTCCTCCGAGATTGCACCCTGCCTTGGTAAACTATTTCGTCTTTGCTTTTCTACTTCGACTTTCCCTTCTTGCTGGAAACGTGCGCTCATTCAACATGTACTAAAAATGGGGGACTCCTCTCAACCCTCTTACTATCGTCCTACTTCTTTAACCTCCCTTCTTTCTAACGTTTTCGAATCTATCCTTAACAGGAGGATTTGGAAACATCTCAATTCTTCAAATCTTATCTCTGATCGCCAGTATGGCTTTCGTAAAGAACATTCTACTGGTGATCTTCTTTCCCTACTTTATGACTCTTGGTCCTAGGCTCTTAGAGGTTTCGGTGAATCTTTGGCTGTGGTGGTAGACATATCGAAAGCTTTCGATAGAGTCTGGCACAAAGCTTTAATTTCCAAACTTCCCTCTTTACGAATCTTTTTTCTCTCTGTGATCATCTCTCAAATTTTCTTTCAGGCCGTTCTATAGCAGCTGTTGTTGACGGCTACCGTTCTTCCTATAAATCTATCAGCAGTGGTGTTCCTCAAGGATCTGTCCTTTCTCCAACTCTTTTTCTAATTTTCAACAATGACCTTCTCTCTATTACGTTGTGTCCTATACGCTCCTAAGCCAATGACTCCACCCTTCACAACTCCTTTCAATTTGAAAGACGTCCCTCCCAATAGCAGTCGATAGATTCAAGAAGGATGGCCTTGGAGCAACTGACCTCTGATCTTTCTCGTATTTCAAATTGGGACAGAGAAAACATGGTTGTTTTCAATGCCTAAAAAACTCAATTCCTCCATCTTTCTACTCGACTCAATCTTCCGCAAAACTATGATATCTTCTTCGAAAACACTCAAATCAAACCTTCATCTGTCCTCAATATTCTTGATGTTTCTTTTTCTCGTGATCTTTCTTGGAAAGATCACATTATTTCTCTTTCTTAACAAGCTTCTAAGAGGTTGGGTGTTCTGAGGCGCATTCGTGGTTTATTTATGCCACCCCAGCTGCTTGCTCTGTATAGGAGTGTTGTTCGCCCTTGTATGGAGTACGCCTGTCACATCTGGTGTAGTTCGACACACACAGCTATTCGTGAAAAGGTGAGTCTAGTTCTTTTCGTCTTATCAATTCTCCTGCTCTTACTACCTCTCTTCAGTCTCTTTCTTCCCGTCGAATTGTTGCATCACTTTCTCTATACTATCGCTATTACAATGGACATTGCGCTTCTGAACTCTCACGTCGCATATCTCCTCCATTGAGAAGGGCTCGTGCCACACGACTTTCTACAAAGTCTCATCCCTTCTCTATCCAACTCTCCGACCCCAGACTTAACCGTTATGCTCACTCTTACATGTACTCTACTGGTAAAGTCTGGAACACACTCCCTTTATCTGTTT
Source organism: Armadillidium nasatum (assembly GCA_009176605.1). Lineage (NCBI taxonomy): Eukaryota > Metazoa > Arthropoda > Malacostraca > Isopoda > Armadillidiidae > Armadillidium > Armadillidium nasatum. The sequence goes on along the minus strand of SEYY01014267.1, from coordinate 7,473 downwards.
TCTTAACTTCCTTTGACTTGCACACTTTTAAATGCCGTGTATCGGCTCACGTTGGCCATTAGCGACAAGATTCTGAATGTTCCCCAACTCTGGTGGAATTTGGTAGGCCTCCGGCCTTTGCCACCAGAGGAGTATATATATATATATATATATATATATATATATATATATATATATATATATATATATATATATATATATATATATATATATATATATATATATATATATATATATATATATATATATATATATATATATATATATATATATATATATATATATATATATATATATATATATATATATATATATATATATATATATATATATATATATATATATATATATATATATATATATATATATATATATATATATATATATATATATATATATATATATATATATATATATATATATATATATATATATATATATATATATATATATATATATATATATATATATATATATATATATATATATATATATATATATATATATATATATATATATATATATATATATATATATATATATATATATATATATATATATATATATATATATATATATATATATATATATATATATATATATATATATATATATATATATATATATATATATATATATATATATATATATATATATATATATATATATATATATATATATATATATATATATATATATATATATATATATATATTTTTTTTTTTTTTTTTTTTTTTTTTTTTTTTTTCAGTACATTGTCTAGTTGGGATTGGTGAAATTTTTTAATATTATAAGTATCAGATTTGTTTCTAAATTTTAATTGGTAACTTCTGAAACCCATGAAAAAGGAGCTCCATCCAAGACATGTCACAAAATACTTGCACTTGTGAAGGATTGAATTGGGAAGGAATAGATAGGTGATGAAGTGAAAGATAACGTTGTTAATTAAAATGTAGAATAAAACTGGATAAGATAAAAAAAACCTGAGAAGCATTGCTATTTAGAGATTTAAAGACTGAATGGTGGCCTTCCACAACACCTGATTTAGTACAGTCGGAAAGGAAGTCATAGAAAAGGTTACAGAAAGAAGGATAAATATCGAAAGAATGAAGGTTAGAAGTCAAAATTTTGCCCTAGTTTCTATCGAAAATATTCAGGTATGTCCAGAGCTACCACAAAATATTCCCTCCATGCCAAAGAGAAGTAGACCAGAAGTTACCAGTAGAGAGTTCCTTTCTGACTGTTAAGGATGGGTGTTTTTTTTACGCAATCTTACTTGGAAGGGTCACATTAATTCTCTCAGTAGTAGTAAGAAGGGCGCTTTCGACGAGTGCCAGATTTAGCTACTTTTCGAAAAATCTGGAAACCTGTCCCTAACGGTCTTTTCTGCATTTGCGTGCAATCCTGCATTCTCAGGGACCTTCCTGACATTTTCTTTGTTGGTTCACGGACCCCTGGACCCCCGGATTCGAGCCAAATTCAGCAGGACTGAACCACAAAGAAAATGGTCAAGGAAAGAGAGTGAGGTGAACGCAGTGATTTTGCAAACTCAGGCAACTTCCTGATACCATTTTTGGGGGGTTCACGGGGCCCCATTCCCCAGACTTGAGTCCAATTTCAATGGGTTGAACCCCCCAAAATGGTGTCAGGAAAGAGCGTGAGGTCAATTTGAGCGGAGTGATTTGCTTTGCACATCAAAATCCCGTTTTGGCTTAGGTTGCCAGATTTTCGAAAAGTAGCTAAATCTGGCACCGGTCGAAAGCGCCCTCCTTACTACTCTCAGTGTTGAAATTAAATCAATAGTACTATAGTAAAAAGCTCTAAGAGGGCTCTGAAGGTAACCTTAATTTAGCACAGGTTCAATTAGTGCACGCTTAATTATAATAAGGAGGAAGGTTGAAGTTGATTTTCACAAGCGGAAGAGTTTTCCTGTTAAATAGGCCACTCAGAAGCATAAATCTTAAGAACTATAGATGATACATTATCAACATCGTACCATTTTTAGTGCTAAGATCATAATAATCAGAAATTACTTGTTTCGAATTATATTAAGATAATATAAGTTAGAGAGAGATTAAAAAAGTGAAACAGTTCTTGAATTAGAAGCAACCTATGAGCGAAAAGTTCACTTTTAGTAGAAAGTACAGTATCTGTGGTGTTGTTGGAATAGACCATAAGAGGGAAAGAAGAATTTTTTTTCCAAGTTGAAAAACTGAACGCGAGGAATTGAAAACAGAAAGTTTATTAATATTGAAAGAAGCCAAGAATTTTTATTGTTACGTAAAATTTTTTCCCGGTGAAAAGTCCATTTCTAGAGGTTTTTTTTTTTTTATTTGACCCTTTTTCAAACGAATGGTGAGGTCAAACCACTTTTCGGAATGAGCTGAAATTTAGACTATATATTTAGAATTCTATTGGCTACAAAAGTTTTTAGCAGAGTTCTGTTCCCTGCGTTTTAAAAAGTTGCTATATGCAATTGCTATACTGACCAATTGTCGAAAACATTTTTTTTTTTTTTAAAAATCCATCTTTGCGGACAAAAAATTTTTTTTAAAAAGAACCTACATCTGCTACCTTTTTAAATAGGCGTTTAGAGGAGGGACAGTGATACAACTTTTATTTAGTACATTATTAAATGTTCTTTCATCTCTTCGAAATACAGCCTCTCAAAAATGGTCCATTTTTGGAAATATTTCAAAAATATCCAAAGTTTGAGAAGCTATATCTCGCTTCAAACAAATAGCATTTAATAATATACTAAGCAAAAGTTGTAGCCCTGTTCCTTCTCTAAATAATATATAAAAATTTAAAAATTAGTAGGTAGCGTTTTTTAGAAATAATTTTTTGTTCGGAAGTGTAGGTTTTTAGAAATTTAAAAAAAAAAAAATTCAAGTATTATATCTTTTTTCCTAGACGTGATATCAAATATCTGTTCACACTAATGCAAGATATTGGGGCTAAAATTATTTAGTTAAGTTTTTAGCTCATGTGGACCAGTGGTTTAGTCCCGCTAATTATTTTTTTTTTTATTTATTTTTTTTTTTATTTGAAACCGTTATTGACTCAGAAAAACATCAGAAATCAACTTAGAACTTCGGGAAAATGCATATACCCTGAAAATTTCAGCTCAATCGGTCAAATAATAATAAAAAAATTTAAGATTGCGCTCTCCCCTTTATTAAATTAGAAGGAGATAGGAAAGTTGGAGGTGTTTCAGAGAGGAAGATGCAAAAAAGTTGAGTTTTTAAAGAATTAAATTTCACAAGTTTGCGGTGACCTTACCGGTAAATCCCATCCAGATCAGCCATGATGAAATCGAAAACTGATGATGAGAAGCAACTCAAGATGCAAAGGAGGGAGCGGATTTGAAATGAGTTGAAGAGTGGAAAGTTGAGACATCGGCATAAAATGATCAGAAATAGAAGTGCAGCTGATTATGTTCTTGATGAAAAGAAGAGATAAAGTAAAAGATAGAATTAGGCCCTGAGGAATACCATTATTATAGGGAGAGAAGACGATGCCCCATCGACAAGCAATTTGAGAAGAAACTAGACATAAGTGAGCAAAGAGAAGGAGTAAACTAAAAGGAAGAGTTTCGAATGACATCTCCCTATGGACAGAAGACCATAGATCAGTAAGATATATGACGCAAGTAGACATTGAACTCATGAAACTATACTAATAATCGGAAAAAAGAGAAGAGATTCAGATGTTTCAAGAAAAAGAGTTAAGGATATTTTCGAAGATTTTAGCCAGAATACAAGTTGGGAGGCATTTTTAATGTTCATAGATTTAGGATTCCATGCACTTGACCATCCAAAATCACAAGTAAATAAATGGGATACCTGAGATATGGAGTAGGATAAGCAATGCCTGAATCTTCCAGGGTTTATTTGGATGAAAAAAGAAGCTGAAGAGATTAGTTTTTTTCAACAGGAATGTCTGCTGCAGATCTATCAGAGCAAAAAAAAAAGGAGGAAAAGAGGATTTTCAATTGTTTGAGATATTTTGGCAAGAGGCCAGAAATTGATATCAGTAAAGAGAACTAAGGAGATCGAGAACCTTCTTTCAAATTTAATAATATTCCTGCAACTGTTCCTATAAGAACGAAAACTAGTAAGAGTTTTGAAAATTTTTTAGAAAATTTTTTAGAAAATTTTTCCATGCCATTTTTCAATGGCACGGAAGCTGGAACCAACGAACCATAAATATTGGGGAAATAAAGACATAGTTGAAGATGCAATGAACCTGTTTATCCTATTAGCGATGACGTGCCAACTTTTTCAGAAGACTCCAAAGCATCAGCAGTATAAAAGCAGAATAGTAAGAGTGATAAGAAAAGGAAAAATTTTCCATGTCCGATACTCATTGGCACGGTAGCTGGAACCAACGAACCATAGATATTGGGGAAATAAAGACATAGTTAAAGATGCAATGAACCTGTTCATCCTATTAGCGATGACGTGCCAGTTTTTTCAGAAGACTCCAAAGCATCAGCAGTATAAAAGCAGAATTCATTCCAAGAATAGTTATCGATAAAACGACACAATACCCCAAAATTAGCTCAATTAAAGTGTCAGAAAGTATGTTTAGAATAGTGTAGGGCTATCGGAGCTAAAGTTTTATACTCAAGAGGTACAAGATTATAGCCAGAGTTCCTAATAGGAAGTAAAATGGTGCAATTTTATCGAATTGAAGCACAAGTCAAGCGTTTTAAAGAATTGGTTAGGACAACCAGAGATATGTGTAGGTCCTTAATTAAATGATCCATATCGTTGAGAACACAAAAAGATCAGCCTTCTACCCATCTGTAATAATATGTGGTGTACGTTGAAATCTACTAAATAGAGGCCCACAGTATTTGGGGGGAAAATGTAACAATTTTAAGGGAGGTTGTTGCAAGATATTAGAAAACAATTGGAAAATCTGTTAAATTAGGGAAGTAGTAGCAGACAGGGTTCTGATCGCTTCAGGGGATAGGAAAAGTTGATTTTTTATTGGTTGCATTTAGGGGAGGTAGATATTGTTACCACGCTTGCCCAAGGGCTTTTGGTAAGGCATTTGGAGTGAGTTGGTACAGCCCTACCTAACGTACTTACTATAATTAGATTATATCAAGTAATCCAAGCTTCTTCTCATTAATCACCCAGATTCTTCATAGTGATTTTGTCCACCTCAACAATATATATATATATATATATATATATATATATATATATATATATATATATATATATATATATATATATATATATATATATATATATAACACCTCCGGTGGTCAAAGGACAGAGGACTACCAAATTCCACCGGAGTTGGAAAAATATTATCCTGATCGAAGGAAGTCAACATGTCCAGTTACACGGCGTTTGAAAGTATACAAGTCAAAGGAAGTTGAGAAAACAGATAAAGGGAGTGTGTTCCAGACTTTACCAGTAGAGTATATGTAAGATTGAGCATAGTAGTTAAGACTTGGGTCTGAGAGTTGGACAGATAAAGGATGAGACTGTGTAGAAAGGCGTGTCGTACGAGCTCTTCTCAATGGAGGAGGTATGCGAGGAGAGAGTTCAGAAGAGCAGTGTCCGTTGTAATAGCGATAGTAAAAAGAGAGTGATGCAACAATTCGACAAGCAGAAAAAGATTGAAGAGAGTTAGTAAGAGCAGGAGAGTCGATGAGACGAAAAGCCCTAGACTCCACGTTCTCAAGAAGAGCTGTATGAGTGGAACCACCCCAGATGTGCGACTCCATAAAAGGGCGAACAACACCCTTATAGAGAGTAAGCAACTGGGGTGGTAAGAAGTAAATCTGAAGGAGCCTCAGAACACCCAACCTCTTAGAAGCTTGTTTAGAAAGAGAAGTAATGTGATCTTTCCAAGAAAGATCACGAGAAAAATAAACACCAAGAATATTAAGGACAGATGAAGGTTTGAGTTGTGTGTTTTTCAAGAATGTATATATATATATATATATATATATATATATATATATATATATATATATATATATATATATATATATATATATATATATATATATATATAGCCCTTGAAAAGGGCTCTGCCCGTGAAATAATATAATAATATATATATATATATATATATATATATATATATATATATATATATATATATATATATATATATATATATATATATATATATATATAGCCCTTGAAATAGGCTCTGCCGTGAGTGGTGGCGTTCAGTATATATATATATATATATATATATATATATATATATATATATATATATATATATATATATATATATATATATATATATATATATATATATATATATATATATATATATATATATATATATATATATATATATATATATATATATATATATATATATATATATATATATATATATATATATAATATATATATATATATATATATATATATATATATATATATATATATATATATATATATATATATATATATATATATATATATATATATATATATATATATATATATATTGAAGAACGGGTGTTCTGTCACTATTAATGATATTTTTCACAGGAAGCTGTCATAGAAGCCTATAATCACAAGAAAAGAGGGGAATCTCTAGAGGGTTCAATAACATAAACTACAATCCAGTCTAATACACTCTGGAGGATTCTTCAACAAACAACTTACTGATATGTATCCCTTTTCTTTTCTTGTAAACATTAACTCTCTTATTTGTCTATTCTAGGTAGAATATTATTTGATTAAAATTAAAGACTATTTTGCTAAAAGTATTAAAAACAAAATAAAAACTTATTGACAACTAATTAAGACTCTAAGTAAAAATAATAAATTACGATTGTCTACAAATTGAGCGAGAATTTCGATCACCAGGAAAACCCTCGCGTAAGATATATTCATTTTTATTTTATTTAATATATTGAAAAGTAAAAGAAAATAAAATATAAGCAATTTATTAGAAACAAAATAAAAACAAGAATTTTTCTTCCACAGTCCCGGGATTGGGAACTGTATAATCAACTTAATTAACGTCTCATCGTCCTTCAACAACATTGTTTTCCATATTCCTCAATTAAAATACTTGATTACGAGATTTCTTTGTTGAGCGATATTCTTCTGAATGCAACATTCTCGTCAGTTTTCAATAACCACAAAAACCCTATTCAACCGTTCCTTCGTTTTTCTCAAGACCTTCTCATACGTTCTATATCTTTGCTTTTGAAAAAGAATTCTTTCTTTCATAACTCCCATTGTCAAAGAATAAATATTCTTAAATTTTATTACCGAATTTTATTCACCTTCAACTTTGAAAAAACGGTTTGTTATTGTACATATGCTGCCATCCGCTCTTTTGTGATCCCAATAGTCCTTACTACGGAGCTGAGAATTTTTGTTCGTATACGTCGGAGAGCGACGTCATATCAACAACATCGTCCGTGTCAAGAGGAAAAACGGACGATACAATTTGAATACCCATATCTACGAA
>SEYY01014265.1:30000-34678 GCA_009176605.1 Armadillidium nasatum | reverse complement strand
GAATAAAATTTAACTTGATTTATCGAATATTATGAAAATGCACGAAAGATATTGAAAACTGATTCTGTATTGAAATCATTTATAAAGCTTTATGTGAGCGAAATTTACTGGTAGAGATATATATATATATATATATATATATATATATATATATATATATATATATATATATATATATATATATATATATATATATATATATATATATAGCAAAATTTAATGCAACATTGTTGATGTTTAAGATCTTTAATTTTACATAGTAATAATTTAAGCAATATCATAATAATAATCTAAACAAAATCGACGTTTCGGTTTGTAATTCCCAAACCATTTTCAAGAATGTTGAAAATTAAATAAATAATAATCAAACAAAAACAAAAACTGTGCAAGAGAGATAAAAAAAAAACTAGTTAATAGAATATTATAATAGTCACTGTACACAGTAAATACTAAATACATAAACCAACGTAACAGGATTGAAAGCAAAAACAGACTGCTATACAAAAGAATAATATTTAATTAAGGAGGTTTTATATCAACTTTTATTTGGTAGAAATGATGAGTTTGTAACTAAAAATAAGAAATACTGAATTTAATATATAGGGTGCAGACATGAAGACTCTCATTACAGACAGTCCAATACCCTCACAGTTACACAAACTTATACACACACATACACGAGGAAACACATGCACATACACACATATATACATACAAACATATATACATACATATAAGAAAATGTAACAGGACAAATTTCACTAGTGTAGAGAAACTGTATTTCCAGAACCATGAAACTATTTGCAAGCGGAGGGAGGCTCAAAGAATAAATATTTTAGACGTGAGAATTAATATGAAAGGGGGATATATAAGTCTATAGTTGGGATATGTAAAGCGGGCATGAAAGTTGGATGTTGTTAAAGCGTAGGTTTAAGTTTCGGAAATAATAGTGATTCATGGATATTTAAAGAGAAAATATCAGAGTTAGTGTCCAATACTGAGAAATGTTGAGGTTGAGGAAGAGAAAGAGTGTGGGCAAGAGGATTGTGTATGAGACATTATACTAGAAAAGGAAGGTTTGCAGAGAGGGAGAAGTGCCGAAAGAAAGTCCTTGATGTTCAAAGATCCTAGTCCTCAAAAGGCGTAACGTGGAGGCAATGTAACCCATTTTACATATGGGACAGGAGTATTTGTAAATCCCATTAATACTAATCTTTTGTATATCAGTCTATTTTCGCTTTCAATACTGTGTACAGTGACTGTTATTAAAATATTCTATTTTTCTATTTTTTCTCTTGCACATTTTTTTTTTTTTGTTTGATTATTATTTATTTAATTTTCAGCATTCTTGAAAACCGAAACGTTGATATTGTTTAAATTGTTACTGATATTATTATATTATTACTATTGTTTGGATTGTTTCTGATATTTTTATATTATTACTATTGTTTGAATTGTAACTGATATTATTATATTATTACTATTGTTTAAATTGTTACTGATATTATTATATTATTATTTAAAATTAAAGATCTTAAACATTATCAATGTTGCATTTATTTTGTGCTATTTTGTTTTTAAAATTAAGCTCAATAGGAGCACTTCCATTTATATATAATAATATATAAGTATATATATATATAATATATATTATATATATATAAATATATTTATATATATATTATAATATATATATATTATATATATATATATATATATATATATATTATATATATATATATATATATATATATATATATATTATATATATATATATATATATATATATATATATATATATATATATATATATATAATATATATATATATATATATATATATATATATATATATATATATATATATATATATATATATATATATATATATATATATATATATATATATATATATATATATATATATATATATATATATATATATATATATATATATATATATATATATATATATATATATATATATATATATATATATATATTATATATATATATATATATATATATATATATATATATATATATATATATATATATATTAGCCATCTTAAGACAACAACTCTCTCATTCATTACCCCTTTCATTCTTAAAGACGTCAACAGCAAACAAATTTATATATATAATATTTAAATATCTATATATTCATATAAATTTATATATTTAAATATTTTCTTTACATCTAATTTGGAAAAGGAAAACATGGATGTTTTGGATCACGTTGTTTTCACTGCCTCAAAAACTCGCTTTTCATCTTTCTACTGGTACATAATATTACTCACAGCTGAGCCAGCAACACACGACAAATCCTTCAGCTTCATTCCCGCAACTCGACAAATATTAAGGTCTTACTATATGCTTTTAAAACTGATCTTGTCATTTTGTATTCGCGGAGGAGAGTAGTAACATTGTGTACCTATTTAAATGTACTGAAAATAATGGATCTTCACTCACAATAAATACACACAGAATACCTTAAACATAAGGATATCGCAACTTAAGTAGAAGCCGAGTAAAATACTTAAAAATTTGAAAAAAGAACATAAATTTAGATACATTATCCAATATTACAAAAACTTTTTTATTTTCTAAAATAAAATCAGACTTTGTAAGCGTCCGAAATCTACGGGGAAAACCCTAGGGTAGAAGCTGTGTTAAAATTTACCTCTCTGTTTTATTCTGGAGTAAAATTAAAGACGACCTGCTTAGTTCAAAGAAATATTTTTAAAGGATCCAAAATAAGCGGAGAAAGTTTCTTATTGAGGTTAAATGATGTGCACCCATTTTAAAAATGTGGCTTTATTTATCCACACTCAACACAATTTTAAACCTGTAGACAATCTTTAGTACCCCATTAATAAGCGTTTCACGGGACAGAAAGCACGAGTTTGCTTCAAGGGGAAATAGCTCAAAATCGTGGACAGAACAAATAGAAAAAAAAGAATAAAGTCTAAATCATCTCTACTTGCCATTAATAAAATTTGGTATATTGTCCAAAACGTCGACAACTTGCTTTCTTAAATAAAAATTATCAAAAAAATAAGCATTTTGACTTTTGACCAAATCTTCAGCACATTCAAACTAATGAAAATATGTCTGACAGATTTTTTCAAAAGTGTCGACAAGTTTTTCACTTGACGATTTGTCTAGGTACGCTTCAAGGGCTTATATCGTGGGCTACAAGGAAAAGGAATTTAGTCCAAAAATAAAAATAAAATAAAAAAAAAGTTAATAATGGTAGTGAGTACATCAAATTGTACTCTATTTACAGTCTTACCCTTTATTATAAATTATAAATTATAAATTTGTTACTTCCCCAGAGGAGGGTAGCTACCGGTTGACTTCAGGAATTTTATTTACTTTTTCTTTACTGATTTGTAGTTCTACTTCTATTATGTAAGAGACATCAACCAACTATATTATTTTTGCTTTCAAAATTCAATCAATATTTGGTTAGTATATTGTTTATATGTTTTGTATTTAGTTTTAACTCAACTATTTAATAGACATTTTTTAGTCTAGTATTTTGTTGTATATTCATATATTTGATACTTTCTGTGTAAATTGTTTAATACCCGTTTTTTTTATTTTTTTTTTATTTTTTTTTTTTTTTTATTTTTTTATTTAACTTTTGATAATGGTTTTAGAATAATTAATAATTAAAAACCGAAACGTAGAATCATAATATATAGCTATTTTTAACTTGTGAGATATTTAATTAATAAAACTTTTTATGTTGCATTCGCTGCTGTCCATTTTATTACTGATATATATATATATATATATATATATATATATATATATATATATATATATATATATATATATATATATATATATATATATATATATATATATATATATATATATATATATATAATATATATAAAATAATATAATAATAATAATAATAATAATAATAATAATAATAATAATAATAATAATAATAATAATAATAATAATAATAATAATAATAATAATAATAATAATAATTTGATCAATTTTTTAATGAAAATTTTTTTTTTTTTTTTTTTTTTTTTTTTTTTTTTTTGGAAAGATAAAAAAAAAATTATATATTTTATTTATTTTTTTTATTTTTTTAAAAAATTTAATTAAAAATAAAATTAATATTTTAATTTTATTAATTTTTTTTTTTTTTTTTTTTTTTTTTTTTTTTTTTTTTTTTTTTTTTATTATTATTATTTTTATTATTATTATTATTATTATTATTATTATTATTATTATTATTATTATTATTATTATTATTATTATTATTATATTATTATTATTATTAATATTATTATTAATAAAATTAAAAAAAAAAAAAAAAAAAAAAAATTATTATTATTAAATTATTAATTTTTTAAAATAATATTATAATATTATAATAAAAATTATAAAAAAATATATATAATATATATAATATATATATATATATATATATATATATATATATATATATATATATATATATATATATATATATATATATATATATACGTTTCCAATACAAATTGTTTTAATAATTTATTTGATAGTTAAATCCTACAAGTTATACGGTTTACCTTTTTCCAGGATCGTTTCCATGGATGTTTCAGATTTATCAAAGCTCAATTGAAAATCACCTTTTTCTATCTATCCCCATTCTTTCTACAACTCTT
>SEYY01014265.1:15000-25000 GCA_009176605.1 Armadillidium nasatum | reverse complement strand
TCTTATACTTAACATTTCTTTTCTCTATTGAAAATTTTACTGACATTTTTTTTCCAATTGTCCCAACGATTCGTTAGGACAATTTTTGCAGTGTACAGAAAAGGAAAAATTGCAAAGGTGGATGTAAGTGTATTTCATGAAAATTGTACGAAAAAAAAATTATCAAATTATTAATACTTTTTTAATTAAACCCTTTACATACCCACATACATTCCCATACCTTTACACCCATACATACATTCCCACATACATACCCATACTTTTACACCCATACATGCATTCCCACATATTTACCCTTACCTTTACACCCATACATACATTCCCACATACATACCCATACCTTTACACCCATACATGCATTCCCACATATAAACCCTTACCTTTACACCAATACATACATTCTCACATACATACCCATTCGTTTACACCCATACATACATTCCCATACATACCTCGTCATATGCTAAGGGTTAGTTTAAGAGCTCAAAATTAAGAAACCACTGAGGTAAATTTAAGTTAAACTATCATACAAAATAATTATATATTATTTACGTCATTTCCTTAACCATATATGTGCGTAAGGCAAAGACGACTTAAAAAAGGCATAAAACTCGGGTAGGGAAAGAGTTTCTCTTTTTAAGTAGAAAAATGCCTTTAGAATTGTCTCCTTTTCTATTATAACTCGAACGATCGAATTGTGGCTTGAAGGTCTCTCGATCGATACCTCGTACGTATTTCAGGAAGTAGCTAGAAACTTCCCCTCCTATATGAAGGCAATACTTATGAAGAAAGAGACTTCCAGTATACAAATATAGAACAAACCCCTCTTTCCCCTCCCTCCTCTAAAATTTGTTTCCCACTACGCCCACACAATTTAATACACACACATGTATGTATATACATGTATGTGTGTTCTGGAGAGTGTGTATGCCACAGTGAGCAGGTGGGACGCATTTTATTTCTTCGTTTACATTCGTTTTAGGAGTTTGACCAAAGTTTTTATTTACTCATTCCAGTCATGATTCCGTTTCACACACACGTCCACACACACACGTCTACACACACACACGTCTACACACAACGTCTACACACGTCCACACACACACACATCCACACACCTACACACACACACGTCCACACACACACACACACCACACACACACACGTCCACACACTCTCATATATATTATATATATATATATATATATATATATATATATACATATATATATATATTATATATATATATATATATATATATATATATATATATATATATATATATATATATATATATATATATATATATATATATATATATATATATATATATATATATATATATATATATATATATATATGAGAGAGAGAGAGAGAGGGAATCAAAAGGGCGAATATAAAGAAGAGACTCCTTTATCCTCAAGCAAAAATCTTTGTAAAAAATATCCAGAGTGGAACTGAGATTTGTTTACAATTCGCCATATATTCATCCTTTCCCCATGGGGAGCTTCGTTCAAACATTCATCGGAAAGGGGGGAGAGGGGAGGACTTCTCCACGTAACGACAGACTCCTTGAATCCTTCGCCCCGGTCCCCCCCTCACCCAGCTCTTTGCTCTGCAAAACCCTTTCAAGCAACATTTAAATCGGTCGTATTTCCTCTTATGAGGCAAAGAAATCAGCATCTTAAGTTTTCCACTCCGGTGAATAGCAAACAAGAAGCAGCGATGACGGAGGATGAGAAGTGAAAAGAGAGAAAAAGGTGGAAATGGAGAGAGAGTGAGACAAACAGACAGACAGGGAGAAAGAAGAATAAACTGAAAGAAGGAGTGGTGATAATTGGAAAGAGAGGTGAGAGAGAGAGAGAGAGAGAGAGAGAGAGAGAGAGAGAGAGAGAGAGAGAGGGAATGAATAGAAAGAAGGAGAGATGATAACCTGAAAGAGATGAGGAGAGAGAAAGAGAGAGAAAGAGAAAGAGAAAGAAAAGAAAAAAAAAAAAAAAAAAAAAAAAAAAAAAAAAAAAAAAAAAAAAAAAAAAAGAGAGAGAGAAGAGAGAGAGAGAGAGAGAGAGAGAGAGAGAGAGAGAGAGAGAGAGAGAGAGAGAGAGAGAAGAGAGAAAGAGAAGAGAGAGAGAGAGAAATGAATAAAAAGAAAAGGAGAGAAAGAAAGAGGAGAAATAGTAAATAGAGAGAGTGAGAGAGAAAGAAACAGAGATAATAGACAGAGAGAAAATAATAGAAAGAATAAAAAATAAAAATAAAAAGGCAAAACGAAGCAAAGGAGAAAAGAGGAAATGAAAAAAGAAAAAAAAACTCAAAAACATTTTGAAAAACATTTTTTCAACCATAATAATATATACAGTAAGTGATAAAACTTATTTAAACTTTTTAGGCCTTATATATATATATATATATATATATATATATATATATATATATATATATATATATATATATATATATATATATATATATATATATATATATATATATATATATATATACTACACCATATTCCGCATGATGCAGGGTGGTGTCGACCGTAGAAAGAAAAATTCCTGCAATCGTGCTTGGGAAGGCATAAAAAAAAAAAAAAAAAAAAAAAAAAAAACTGGTTAAAAGGAATCACAGCCTCTAGAACCATGCGAAGAACTATTCTTCATGATCCAACCTTGTCGCTTAATCCAAACTTGTGTTTTTAAATTTTATATTCTTAATACTTATGTTGAATTTTCCATTTAAGCCGAAAGTATGTTATCTGAAAGTTTTGTTGCTCCGCCATCAAAAATTTTGAAAAAAAATTATTTGAGAATCATTTAATTCTGTTTTATGAAAATACTGATATTTTAAAAGTGAAATTCATATTTTAAATTAAATGTTATTATTTTTAAGTTGTTCAAAATAATTTTCTTTTCGATACAATTCTTAAACATTCTCTAAACAATCTTTCGAATTTTCAGAATAGATTGTGATAATTGGCTATGTTTTTTATTCTCTTTTCTCTTTTCTTCTCTTATCTTCTCATCTCCTCTCCTCTTTTCTTCCATCTGATGCTTCTTTCTTTTTTTTTCCATCTATTTTAAGCACTTTCACTTCCAACGACAGCCGAATATATATATATATATATATATATATATATATATATATATATATATATATATATATATATATATATATATATATATATATATATATATATATATATATATATATATATATATATATATATATATATATATATATATATATATATATATATATATATATATATATATATATATATATATATATATATATATATATATATATATATATATATATATATATATATATATATATATATATATATATATATATATATATATATATATATATATATATATATATATATATATATTTATTTATATAAAATTGTTGAAAATAAAATTTAATTTTCCTTTATTTGACAAAAGTTATTTTTAAGCTTTTAATTTATTTTGATTTTTTTTTTTTTTTTTTTTATGACAAAACAATGACTAAATTTTAAAGAGGAGAGGTGGTTGGAAGACATTATTATTTAACATTTATTAATTTATTTAATTTTATATTTTAAAATTCATATATATATATATATATATATATATATATATATATATATATATATATATATATATATATATATATATATATATATATATATATATATATATATATATATATATATATAGTAATTTTATCTTGCATTTGTGATTAAAATTATTTTTGAAAATAAAATTTAATTTTCCTTTATTTGACAAAAGTTATTTTTAAGCTTTTAATTTATTTTGATTTTTTTTTTTTTTTTATGACAAAACAATGACTAAATTTTAAAGAGGAGAGGTGGTTGGAAGACATTATTATTTCAACATTTATTAATTTATTTAATTTTATATTTTAAAATTCATTTTAAATCTTATTCTATCGCAAGTAGAAGGGAAGTTACAGTTCTTTGAAAAAAGTGAGGTCTTATCAAACCCCCGTAAAATTGGGGTGGTGCTGTGCTTTCCCCAATGGGTGTTTGGTCCCCTTATATTCAGGATGGTCGTTTTGAGTCAAGGAATTATCCATGGTCACAGGGAATAAGTTGTTAAGTCGAAAAATGTGCAAAAATGCGTTAAATGCACTGCGATCATCTCCCAAGCCCTCTTCCCAATGTGAAGAAGTCTGTAACTCAGGGCTTTCAGAGTTATAAAGATGTGGGTTTCTTGGTATCTCGTAAAATAGTGCATGTTCTCGGTTAAATCAACTTTGCTTACTATGCTATACTTGCGATTTTATACTTAACAACTTAACACCACAGATATTTTATTTAAATTTTTCTAAAATCGATAATAGTCAGTTGCAAATTACAATATGATTCTTACAGAATGCTCCTGTAAGAGATCTTTGAGGAAGGATAGTCCCACTAAGATATTGAACCAGCGCTGTTGCGAAGATAATTGGAATCTTTTAATTCTTATTTTCAATAATGAGATTACCAACCTCAACATGAATGGACTTCACCTACAGTAGTAGGTTGATGGTAGTTAATAATATATATATATATATATATATATATATATATATATATATATATATATATATATATATATATATATATATATATATATATATATATATATATATTTCGGATAGGCCTAGCAAGCCACCAACTCATTGCCTTGCTCAAGAAACTCATGCCTTGTTCGAGACAGCTGACAGGTGCTAGCACCTACAGGATATGGTGAGAAGTGAGAAGTATATATATATATATATATATATATATATATATATATATATATATATATATATATATATATATATATATATATATATATATATATATATATATATATATATATATATATATATATAATGTTGAAATCAAATCTGAAACCTCAAAAAAAGTGGCTTTTCAAATCAAAGTAAATTAAATTTTTCAGTTTTTAATGGATTAAAATTAATTAATCTTTTAAATATATATATAAATAAATATACTATATATATATATATATATATATATATATATATATATATATATATATATATATATATATATATATATATATATATATATATATATATATATATATATATATTATAATTACATGAATAATTAATAAGAGTGAAGGGATTTTATTCTTATATGCATTCATCTTATGTAAAGGTTATTCTTATAAGCTATTTTAAGAGGAATTTTTTTTTTTTATCTAAATCCTTATTTTTGTTGCTTATTACATTTATTTCCTATCTTTTTTTTATCTACTTATTTCTCTTCGTTCTTCTTTTCTCTTTTTCTCATGGTTTAGGTTAGGTAAGGTTGGGTTAGGTTAGGTTGGGTTAGGTTGGGTTAGGTAAGGTTAGGTTAGAGGTTAGATTAGGTTAGGTTGGGTTAGGTTAGGTTATATTAGGCTAGGTTGGGTTAGGTTAGGTTATATTAGACTAGGTTGGGTTAGGTAAGGTTAGGTTAGATTAGGTTAAATAGGTTACGTTGGATTAGGCAAGGTTAGGTTAGGTTAGGTTAAGTTGGGTTAGGTAAGGTTAGGTTAGTTAAGTTTGGTTTAGGTTAGGTTAGGTTACATTGGGCCAATATATATATATATATATATATATATATATATATATATATATATATATATATATATATATATATATATATATATATATATATATATATATATATATATATATATATATATATATATATATATATATATATATATATATATATATATATATATATATATATATATATATATATAATATATATATATATATATATATATATATATATATATATATATATATATATATATATTAACGAAATTTGGCTTCGGGATTGAAACTTATACCCTAAGTACTGAGCTTTGAAGCCCATACAAATGCTCTTTTTGAGCACCACCAAAATTTTTATATAAAAAAATGAAAAAACGTTAAAGTAAAAATAAAAAAAGGGAAAATAAAAATAGAGAAAAAAATTAGTTTTCCTCGTATGTTTGTGAGGCAATGTGCGTTTGTGTGTGCAAGTGTGTGTTTGTGTGTGTGGAAGTGTGTGTTCCACTTTAAGTTAGGGTCACGTACTTGTTTGGGGGAATCTTAATTTTTTTGGGCCTCTTACGATAAATTTTCGATATATATATATATATATATATATATATATATATATATATATATATATATATATATATATATATATATATATATATATATATATATATATATATATATATATATATGAACTGTTTCATTTGATTTTTTTCATTTATTTGTTACGGAATGACGTTAATAATAAATTTTAGTATAAAAGATTGATTTTAAAAATTCGAAATATAAAAAAAAATATCAATAATCAAATGTTACAGTTCTTTATATATATATATATAATATATATATATATATATATATATATATATATATATATAATATATATATATATATATATATATATATATATATATATATATATATATATATATATATATATATATATATATATATATATTATATATCGGGTAAAAGAAAGTTTTTGTAACTCCAAGTATTAGCTATTTAAATTCTAATTAATAACTAATTAATTAAATTTTAAGTATTAAATTAAATTCAAAGTATTAAATTTTAGGTATTAAATTAAATTATAATAATTAAATTAAATTTAAATATTCAATTAAATTCTAGGTATTAAATTAAATTTAAGTATTAGATTAAATTGTAAGTATTAAATTTAAATTATTAAATTAAATTCTAAGTATTAAATTAAACTCTAAATATTAAATTAAATTCTAAAAATTAAATTAAAAGTATTAAATTAAATTTTAAGTATTAAATTTCAGGGTTGGGAATTTTTTCTGATTTTGTTATTTATGAATCAAATTAATTTTTTTTTTTTTTTTTTTTTTTTTTTTTTTTTTTTTTTTTTTTTTTTTTTTTTTAATTAGTAAGCTTATTCGCCTAAGTTAAAATTACTAAGTAAACATAGTAATTAAGTGAATATAATTAATTAATTAGCTTAATTATGTCATTTATTTAAATTATAATTTTTTTAAAAAATTTCAAACTATTTTAAATTTTTTATACATAAAAATAAAAAAAAAGCGACTGATCGAACCGATTCACTGTATTTAAATTTTAATATTTAAAGCAAATAAGTAAACTATAATATATTATTATTTTTAAAAATATTTTATGGTTTTCTGCTGTTATTTTACTTTTATTATTATATTATTAAGATAAATATTAAAATAAATAAAAATTATTTTTTAGCGTTGGAACTCTCATTATTTAAATTTTGAAGAAAATTAAAAATAGAATTAGAAATAAAAAATTCAGCTAGAAAATAAGTAACTAAAGACAGTTAGAGTTTTGAATAAAATATTAAATATAAGTGAATTGGTTTCGATTAAATCGAATTATTAAAAAATAAAAATAAAAAAATATTCTAGGGTGAAAAAAAAAAATATTAATCTAGGGTGAAAAAAAAAAAAATATTCATCTAGGGTGAAAAAAAAAAAAATATTCATCTACATTTCAACTCAAAAAAAAAAAAAAAAAAAAAAAAAAAAAAATATTCATCTAGGGTGAAAAAAAAAAATATTCATCTAGGGTGAAAACAAAAAAAAATATTCATCTAGGGTGAAAAAAAAAAAAAGATTTTGTGGTAGATTGCTGAATGCTGCTGGTGGCATATTTCAATCCTAAATCTTTTTATTCTCTTTGGTTCGTTTTTTTTTCTTATTCATCTCTACAGTACTACATAACTATCTAACAAGTTAATTACAATAAACTTTTATGAATAATTTTATATTTATAGACACTAGTTAGCTTAATATTTATTATTTTTTTTATTATTAAATGAAATTTGTAATAAATAAATTTATTCTTTTTTTATTATTATTAAATGAAATTTGTAATAAATAATGGTTGTTGCGTTACAGTCACCGTCTTACTCGTACAACTTTGCGAAATAAATAAATAAAATTAATAATTAAGTTAAAAAAATATATCCATTGAATTTTTAAATTAATAAATTTTATATATCTCACCTGCCTTTTACAATAAATATCTAAAGCCAGAATTTAAAAGTAAAAACGGTGTTGAAGGTTTCAATAATTTAACATAAAATATCGTTAAACGTTCATTAAATATTTTCCCCTAACCCCCCAAAAGATCCCCCCAAAAGTGCCTAAATTTACATTCATTTTAATTTATTTTCTTCTGATATTTTGAACTTAAAAATATAAATACAGTGAAGTTATTTTTCTTTTTTTTAAATAAAAAAAATCAATAAAATCAAAAAAATCAATAAATTCAAAAAAAAATCATGATATTTTTAAAAAAAATCAATTGATTTATATAATTTGATTTTTATTATGCCAACGCTGTTAAATTCTAAGAATTAACTAAAACTGGGATATACCAAAGTTTTTTGAGACATATTACCTTTAATATAATTTTGTATATCAATTAAAAATAAATTCAGTTTTATTTCTTCATCATAATATATATATATATATATATATATATATATATATATATATATATATATATATATATATATATATATATATATATATATATATATATATATATATATATATATATATATATATATATATATATATATATATATATAAGAGAGAGAGAGAGAGAGAAAGAGAGAGAGAGACAGTGAGAAGAAGAGAAAAATAAAAAGAAAAAAAAAAAAAAAAAAAAATTTTATTTTTTTTTTTTTTTTTTTTTTTTTTTACTTTGGGGTTTTAGGAATGTGGGTTATGGATGTATTGGGGTTGGGAAGTGGGGTTTAAAAGGAGAGTTCTCGAAACTTAGAACCACTCGAAGTTGGAAAGATGGTTGAGAAATAATCCTATCCGAACGTTTCTTGAATTTCTGTCTTGGTAAAATGATTACAGAAATTGGACGGTCGCTTACAACCGCAAATTTTCGGCAAAATTTTGGATTTCGACATTTTCGGCAAATTTTTGGATTTCGGCATTTTTGGCAAATTTTATTTTATAAGGTAAATTTTTTTCGTAACCTGTAAGTGGATAAAGCATTCTTTCAACGGTGCATACAAAGTATATATATATATATATATATATATATATATATATATATATATATATATATATATATATATATATATATATATATATATATATATATATATATATATATATATATATATATATATATATATATATATATATATATATATATATATATATATATATATATATATATATATATATATATATATATATATATATATATATATATATATATATATATATATATATATATATATATATATATATATATATATATATATATATATATATATATATATATATACTGAGCAGGAAATTGCATTCTTAGGATATAACATTTTCTTCTTTTTTTTCATTTCCCTTGTCTTGGATGATAGTGCCAATGTTGGATGATAGTGCCAATGTAATCTACACGTGTAGAGTGCCTAAATTACAGGAGAGAGCCTGAGAGTGCCATAGAGAGCCAGCACGTTATTTGCTTAAAGCTTCAATTGGCACCCATCGATTGGGACATAAATTTTAAATTAACTTTAGTCTTTCTTTCCCTGCCTTTACACACACGCACACACACACCTACACACACACACACGCACACGCACACACACACACACTCACAACACGCACGCAACACACACACACATATATATATATATACATATATAAATATACAAATATATATATATATATATATATATATATATATATATAATATATATATATATATATATATATATATATATATATATATATATATATATATATATATATATATATATATATTATATATATATATATATATATATATATATAATATACCTACCGGGGCCCCAGCCATTTTTACTGACCCCTGCCCCGGCTAAAAATCAATAAAAACTGGGGTTTACCTGCTGGGGTTAAAATGGCAAATTATACTTATTAATGGTGGATTAAATCAAACAAAATATAAGAAAATTAAGATTTTT
>SEYY01014265.1:7500-10000 GCA_009176605.1 Armadillidium nasatum | reverse complement strand
TATATATATATATATATTATATTATAATAATATATTATATATATATATATATATATATATATATATTTTATTCAATAACCGTATCCCGCAAGATGCAGGGTGGCGTCGGCTAAAGAAACATAATGTTCCTACAACCGTACATGGGACGAAAATATCCTGGTTAAAAAAGTTCCCAGCCTTTAAAACCATGCGAAGAATTCTTCAATTTCTTGACTGCGACGAAATCCCAATCCTTTTTTAAACAACCAGATGTATATATATATATATATATATATATATATATATATATATATATATATATATATATATATATATATATATATATATATATATATATATATATATATGTATAAATATGATTTCACACTCTCTTTAATATGTCTTTTTAAAATGTTTACTTGTTGAAAAGAACTGTTATTTAAAATTTTGTTGCTCCTCCTCTATAGTCCGTTTAAAATTAATTTTGTTTCATTATTAATCTAAATTTAATTTCTAATTCTGATTTAATAAAAAAATCAAAATATTTTAAAATATTCAAAAATTTTAGTTATCTTCTTATATACAATATCTGGCGTTAATTTTTCAGGTCCATCTTCTTTCCTCTTCTAATAGTTCCTCGAAAATCTTACAACACTTTCAATCCCTTCTCTGCTCTTCTCTTTCTTCTTTCCAGCTGTTTCCAATGCGACTATTCCGACAGCAGTCAGTCAATATATATATATATATATATATATATATATATATATATATATATATATATATATATATATATATATATATATATATATATATATATATATATATATATATATATATATATATATCAGTAAATGGCTAAATAATCAAAATATCACCACATTATATATATCACATTGGTTTCATAACCTATGAGTTAAAAATATTTGTTTTAAAACAGTAAAAATATAAAATAATAAAACAGGGCAACATATAGTTAAAACCAGAAAAAAAAATAGTTAAAAAATGAACCAAGCTTTCGATCCCCCCCCCCCCGGGATTCTTATTCAAGGAAATCAGAAAAGCAACAAAAAAACAAGAAACAAAAACAAAAAAAAAAAAATAGGAAGAATTTAGCATCTTCAAAGACTAGATTTTGACTGGTTTGCAAGATCATATTTTTTAAATAATATTTATAATAATGTTTATTTTTTATTAAATTGTTTAAAGTATCATCTATTTTTATTTCACCAAGAGATTTTTTAAAATTATTTATATTTTTAATTAATGATGAAAGATTCCAAAAATCTTTCTATTATCACTATTATTATAGCAAGAAACTAATAATTTTGCATAGTTCATATCAACTATATGATCACTTTCCTCTCTATGTTGATGCAATACAGAGTTACTGTTCCCAATTCTTAAACTATAATCATGCTGATACACACGTCTTTTAAAATCATTTTTTTCCCCAAAATATTTTTCGTCACATTTATGCAGCTCATGCTATAAATACTAACGTTGTTTGTCCAATCATATGTAAGAGGTTTTTATATAAATTTTTTTCTTTATACTATTAGGGATCGATTGTATAAAGGAAACTGTATTTAAGGTTACTAAATTCTTCCGTTTTTTCTTTTATTCCTTTTCTAATTCCCTGGAATAAGGATCCCTCGGGGGGTGTGGGATCGAAAGCTTGGGTTCTGTTTTACTTTTTGTTTTTCGGTTTTTTAACTAATTCTTGCCCTGTTTTATTGTTTCATTTTTTTACTGTTTTAGAACAAATATTTTTGGCTCAAAGATGTAGAAATTAAGAGTTTATATCTATATATATATATATATATATATATATATATATTATATATATATATATATATATATATATATATATATATATATATATATATATATATATATATATATATATATATATATATATATAGTATAAAACATATGAACACTTAAAACGTTTTTCTTTTTCATTTAATTATTATTTTTTGGGAGTTAATAGGACAGGCACAGGAAGTTGGACAGAGGCACTAATATACAAAGCAGTTAGGCACCTACATTGGGGGCGCTTGGTACCATTTGTCTTAATTTTGTTAACAGACATAAAATATCCTTGGGTTAAACCCGAATTCTTAGGCCGTTTCTAAAGGGCACACAATAGTTGTTACCTGACCCTATGCCCATTTTGGTGGGCAGCACTTCCGTGATGCCCTATTCGATTTGATATCCTTAACTAGGTACTAAGTTTTTTAACCACCTGAGTTTTTTGAAACTATTTTGTTTTAAGATTTTTTAGGACTATTATTTCCCTAGTTCTTATTATTAGGTCTGTTACTGCCATTTTTTACCCCATATTAATAAGTTTTGCTCCTCTAATTTATTGGTTCGTTTATGTAGGCAATTGCAGCCTAGTTCTGAGAGGCCTTACCTTGAAATATCGTTTTCGTGTTTACGGGTCTACCTTCTACAGGAGCCTCGCGATTCCTAGTTCTCGGCGAGGAATTATTATCAACATTTTTGTAGGAGGATACTT
>SEYY01014264.1:0-5000 GCA_009176605.1 Armadillidium nasatum | reverse complement strand
ATAATAATTATAATAATAATAATAATAATTATAATAGGATTCTTCTGCTTCTCTAGCCTTCCACATCTTCCTTTAGAAGAAATTTTTTTACATAATTAAAAAAATTATATTTCCGCAGTTTTTGAGTGCAGTCTTCCGACATTTTTTAGTAATGATTTTATTTTAGAAACTTCAGTAAACTTAGTAAGATTCGCACAACATAATTATAGAAATTAATTGTAAAAACTCTAAAATTAAGATTAGAAAAAGTTTAAAAGCATTTCATGTTATTTTATTTTTCTAATAATATCAAATTTAAACTTCCTCTCCTAACATCGATTATCCTAGTTGAATAACCGAATATGGAAGCTGCATTACATCCATTTTCAGAACTTATAAGTCAGTACAAAACCTTACTTCGTACTAGTAGAAAAACACATGCTAAGCATCAATAGCTTTAATTAAGTTAATTAATTTAATCTTTAATTAAAAAAAATTATTCTTTTCGTAACTAATGTTTTCATTTAATATTATCATGTTATTGTCCTCGATTGATTGATGATATTAGAAGTTAAATCATTTAAGATTTTTTTTATCGTTTCTACTACTCTATTATACTATACTAATATCTTAATCGAAAAGATTTCATACTGAGACGATCTTAAATGCTGATAAACGAGTTTATATGGTAGCAAAAAAGGATTGAAGCTGGAAGACTGCTATGTTCCTTTGGAAGAAACCTTATGTAGACAAATCTAACAATTTTTCCGTTATATTTAACTTTATATTAATTAAAATCAAAGATATTAATAGTAATTTTCAGTTTTCGTAATAATCAATTTGAAATCAATATATATATATATATATCAGAATATATATATATATATATATAATATATATATATATATATATATATATATATATATATATATATATAATATATATATTATATATATATATATATATATATATATATATAATATATATATATATATATATATATATATATATATATATATATATATATATATATATATATATATATATATATATATATATATATATTATATATATACCAGAATCGTAAAGATGGAGTATTCAATAGATGGAATGCCTTTCTAATATATTTTCGTGACCACTTAATGAAGTAAAATTAGGATAGATTAGAATAAATTAAAATCAAAGGAAAAAAGTAAAGCGGAAATAATTAACATCATCAGTTTAATCAAACTAAAGCAATGACGAGAATGAAAATAACACTTCCGATTGGCATTCTGCAGGGTCAATCAACCAAACTCACCAATAAGCATCAGTATGTGAAAAGCAGCTGTTGTCACGAAAATAATAATAATAATAATAATAATAATAATAATAATAATAATAATAATAATAATAATAATAATAATAATAATAATAATAATAAATAATATATAATAATAATATATAATATATATATATATATATATATATATATATATATATATATATATATATATATATATATATATATATATATATATATATATATATATATATATATATATATATATATATATATATATATATATATATATATATATATATTTATGTCTCCTCCGGTGGGCAAAGGCCAGAGGCCTACCATATTCCACCGGAGTTGGAAAAATCTAACCTGGTCGATGGAGGCCGACATGTCCAGATACACGGCGTTTGAAAGTATGCAAGTCAAAGAAAGTTGGGAAAACAGATATAGGGAGTGTATTCCAGACTTTACCAGTAGAGTATATGTAAGAGTGAGCATAGCGGTTAAGTCTGGGGTCAGAGAGTTGGACAGAGAAAGGATGAGACTGTGTAGAAAGGCGTGTCGCAAGAGCTCTTCTCAATGGAGGAGGAATGCGACAAGAAAGTTCAGAAGAGCAGTGTCCGTTGTAATAGCGATAGTAAAGAGAGAGTGAAGCAACAATTCGACGGGCAGAAAGAGATTGAAGAGAGTTAGTAAGAGCAGGAGAGTTGATGAGACGAAAAGCCCTAGACTCCACCTTCTCAAGGAGAGCTATATGAGTGGAACCACCCCAGATGTGATACGCATACTCCATACAAGGGCGAACAACACCCCTATACAGAGCAAGCAACTGGGGTGGCGTGAAATAATTCTGAAGGCGCCTCAGAACACCCAACCTCTTAGATGCTTGTTTAGAAAGAGAAGTAATGTGATCTTTCCAAGAAAGATCACGAGAAAAAGAAACACTGAGAATATTAAGAACAGATGAAGGTTTGAGTTGTGTGTTTTCGAAGAAGATATCTTAGTTGTGTGGAAGATTGTGTCGAGTGGAGAGATGGACGAACTGAGTTTTTGAGGCATTGAAAACAACCATGTTTTCTCTGCCCCAATTAGAAATATGTGAAAAATCAGAGGTTAGTTGCTCCAAGGTTACCCTTCTCGAGTCTGTCAACTGCTGTTGGGTGGGACGTTTTCCAAACTGGAAGTAGTAATGAAGGGTGGAGTCATCAGCATAGGAGTGGACAGGTGATGAGGTAATAGAGAGAAGGTCATTAATGAAAAGCAGAAAAAGTGTTGGGGATAGGACAGAACCCTGAGGAACACCACTATTAATAGATATAGAGAAAGAACGGTGGCCGCTACAACAGCTGCTATAGAACGACCGGAAAGGAAATTAGTGAGAAGATCACAGAGAGAAGGATAGATACCGAAAGAGGGAAGTTTAGAAATTAAAGCTTTGTGCCAGACTCTATTGAAGGCTATCGATATGTCCAGGGCGACAGCAAAAGATTCACCGAAATGCCGAAGAGTGGAGGACCAAGAGTCATATATATATATATATATATATATATATATATATATATATATATATATATATATATATATATATATATATATATATATATATATATATATATATATATATATATATATATATATATATTTATATATAAGGTGTCCCTGGAGGAATTTACCAAACCTCAAGGGTGTATTACGTAAGTTAATTGAAGAAACAAAAGTTATATCAACATAGGTCGGAATTGGAAAAGGTCGGGTGTTATGGTTTATAGACGAAAAAATAGGAATATGCAAAATGTGGAACTTTGTTACAAAATTGTAAGAAGCAGACCTTGAAAACGATCACTAAAAAGTGTGAGTCGTTGATAATGTCATTAGTAAATGAACACAAGTGCAAGGAGGAGACTGAATATTGTTGCTAAACAGTGTTAGCCTTTGTTATGACTTTTGTAGGTGAACATTGTGGTTAGTTTCATATGGCTTTGGCGCTTTACGAATGTAGAATATGTAGATATATATTACATTTATAGCTTTTGTACTTTTAATGCGAGAGCTTCCGTGCTGGAATATCACGGACGTTTCCATGGAGCTATCCACTACTAAATCGACAGGTATTTATCGATACACACAGGCGACTTTGTGTAACTGGAGTTTTTCAACTACATTTAGAAAGGGCCAGGGTAAACTAGAACACGTAGATGATATCCTTTCAATGGTACAACGAATTCCCAGACTTAGCACCCGCAGAATTTCTGCACATCTTCGAATCCCTTGCATTACTGTGTGGAGAATATTACACGATGACGGTTTATATCCGTACCCTGTTCAAAGAACTCAACATCTTCAATAGGATGACTACGGCCAACGAAATTATTTTCTGTGAAAGTGTAGTTTGGTGTCACTGGAAATCAGCTTAATGGCCCAAATGTGTTTAATGATCATCTTACAGGGGAAGCCTACCGAAATTTTCTAGAAAGCGAACAATCAATTCTTTTGAAGGATGTTCTTTTGGCAATTCGAATCAATTATCCCGACGGAGCACTGCACATTCACACCTCATGTGTGAGTATCTTCATCGAACAATCAAACGTTCGATCTGCCGAGGGGGCATATGCTTGCCAAACTTACATTCCTACCAACTGGATTATTACCTTTGGATACATGAAGAGCAGTTGTGTATGATGGTTAATAATCGCAACAAATAAAAAATTTTGGCTGATCTCAAATACTGGAGAAGCGTCAAGTTCTATAGCTGATCCCGCACAATGGTGTATTCAGGACGTGGGTTTTCATTTTGAACAGGTCATTTAGCTTCATCATGGGTTGCTCTTCGTACCGTAATTGTTTTGAAATAAGAAGTGTTCTATCTGATTTTTTCTCATGTTACTTCATCAACCTGTAACTCGCCAATTCTCCTGAATTAGACATATGAAAATCACTTAACATGCCTTTTGTAATACACCCTTAAAGTTTGGCAGATTCCTCCCGAGACATCCTGTATATATAAAATAATAATAATAATAATGCAATTCAATTCATAAAACTTTATTCAGAATGGTACATTTACAGGTTTAAAGTTTAAAAGTAGGTCCTATAGTACAAATTCAATAATAATCTTAATAATAATACTGTGACTGTCCAGTCTCTGAAAATGGGCTGCAGGGAAAACACTGCGGTTCCTTGAGCCCCATTTAATATATATATAATATATTATATATATATATATATATATATATATATATATATATTATGTATATATATATATAATTATATAAATATATTTTAATTTATTATAATTCAAGTTATGATAGGTTACTTCTAGAGTACAAAGTCAAGAAATATTGATCATCAAGTACATAACAAGACGTTACTTATATGTTTACTACGATAATACTAAATAATATAGAATGATGATATTTACTTAAAATAATATAGAACAATAATTGAAC
Source organism: Armadillidium nasatum (assembly GCA_009176605.1). Classification (NCBI taxonomy): domain Eukaryota; kingdom Metazoa; phylum Arthropoda; class Malacostraca; order Isopoda; family Armadillidiidae; genus Armadillidium; species Armadillidium nasatum. The sequence goes on along the minus strand of SEYY01014264.1, from coordinate 293 downwards.
AAATAATAATAAACTTTCGATAATAATAATAATAATATAAATTATAATAATAATAATAATAATAATAATATAATAATAATATAATTAATAAAAATGATATAATAATATAATAATAATAATAATAATATAATATAAAATAAATGAATATATAATATAATAATAATAATAAAATAATAATAATAATAATAATAATAATAATAATTTCTTCAGAACTAATAAAAAATTTAAAATCTGGTAAAACCTATACTTAACACACAGCGCATAATAATAATAATAATAATAATAATAATAAT
>SEYY01014262.1:22500-27363 GCA_009176605.1 Armadillidium nasatum | reverse complement strand
CCTCCAACTCATTTATACTTAAATTTGTGATTTCTTCTAAAGATGTCATTTCTACTTTCTCGGAATTTAACACAAAGATAATATCTCTCCAAACTCAAAAGGTTTTCAAAACGTGAGTTTCTGAGCTAGCACCCTGCCTTTGCAAACTATTTCGTCTATATCTTCCTACTTCAACATTCCTTTCTTGCTGGAAACGAACGTTCATTCACTCTGTGCTGAACAAGGGAGGACCCCTCCCAACGCTCCAACTACCGTCCCACTTCTATAACCTCTGTTCTTTCAAAAGTTCAATTTCTATAACCTCTGTTCAACAGGAAGATATGGAACATCTCAATTCCCCAAATCTTATCTCAGATCGCCGGTATGACTTTTGCAAAAAAAAGCACTTCTGTTGATCTTCTTTCCTTTCTCTTTTACTCTTGGTCTTACGCAATTCGGCATTTCGGTGAATCTTTTTCTGTAGCGCTTTGCATGTCGAAAGTCTTCGATAGAGTCCGACACAAAGCTCTGATTTCTAAACTTCCCTCCTTCGGAATCTGTATATACTTCTCTCCAAGTTTTTTAATGTTCGTTTTGGAGCTGCTGTTGTAGACGGTCACTATTCATCCTTTAAATCTATTAATAGCTGTGTTCCTCAGGGTTCTTTTCTATTTCCAACTCTTTTCCTACTTTTCATTAATGTCCTATTCTCTCTTATTTCATCACCTTTCAATCCTATGCCGATAACTCCACCCTTCACAACTCTTTTCAGTTTTAAAGATACCCCTCCCAGCAGCAAATAATTGACGCTAGAATGGTGGACATGGAGCAAATGACCTCTGATCTTTCACGTGTTTCAAATTAGGACAGAAAAAACATTGTTGTTTTCAATGTCTCAAAACATTCAGTTCATTCACCTCTCTACTCGACTCAAACTTTCTCTCAACTATATCATCATCTTCGAAAATGCACAACTTAAACTTTCATCTGTCCTTATTATTCTTGATTTTTCTTTTTCTTTTGATAGTTCTTGAAAGGACCACAATACTTCTCTTTCAAAGCAAGCTTCTAAGAGGGTGGGTGTTCTGAGGCACCTTCAGAATTTCTTCCCTCCACCCCAGTTGCGTTCTTTTTAGAGAGGTCTTGTTCGCCCCAATATCGAATAAGCATCGCTAATCTGTGGTGATTCAACTAATATAGCTCTCCTTGAGAAGGTGGAGTCTAGGGATTTTCGAATTTTTAACTTTCCTGTTCTACTAAATCTATCCAAGTCTCCTTCTGCCCGTCGAAATGTTGCATCACTCTCCCTTTAATATCGCTATTACAATGGACACTTTTCTTCTGAACTCTCCAGTCACATATCTCCTAAACAAAGAAGGGCTCGTGCGACAAGTCTTTCTAGACAGTCTCATCCTTTCTCTGTCCACTTTCTGACTCCAGATATAACCACAATGCTCAGTCTTACATGCACTCTACTGTGAAAGACTAGAACACACTCCCTTTATCTGTTTTCCAAACTTTCTTTGATTTGCACACTTTCTAGAGCCTTGTATCGGAATGTCTTCGTTTATCGATCGGACTCATGCATTGCCCAAACTCTCGAGGAAATTTTAAACCTCTGGCATTTGAACACAACAGGATATATATATATATATATATATATATATATATATATATATATATATATATATATATATATATATATATATATATATATATATATATATATATATTATATATATATATATATATATAATATATATATATATATATATATTATATATATTATATATATATATATATATATATATATATATATATATATATATATATATATATATATATATATATATATATATATATATATATATATATATATATATATATATATATAGGGAGGGAAGTAGCTCTCCCGAGGCGTTGAGATTATACCCCTAGTGTCCAATGGTGCGCTCCTCTTTGCGCTCATGTACACTTCCTTCTACACGAAGTAGGCTCTCTTTTTACACACAATAAACACTGCTTAATTCACACATCCCTAAAAAAAATAATAATAATTATGGCGTCGACATCATTAGCCTCGGAGAATCCAAGTGGGGTGGATTCGAAAGATAGCCCCTCATCCACCCCTTCCCCCATCACCACTTGAGAGTTGGTGGGATCCGGTGATGGGGTTTGTGCCACCAGTAATTTGCAGCCTGCTGTTTCGGATGCACGGTCTAATTTCATTAATTTCTCCAACATTCGCGCTCTTCATTAAAATTTCCCCTTTGTTGAACATCACCTCTCTTCTAGACATCACATATTATTCTTGATCGAAACTCAGATGTTTGAGCGTTCTGATAGAAAACCCTATTCTGTTTTCTCCTACTGTCTCTATCCTCAATTTTTAGCCAAAGGCGAATGTTCAGCATACATGTGCAACGATGTCGTTTGCTCTCGTGTCTGAAATTTGGGGTCTTCCGAATTTTCTACCTTGTGGCTTAGGCTCTCTTGCCATTTTACGATAAATTCATTTGTTCTGTTTATTTATCTCCTAAATCTACTGACAATCCTAAATTCTTTGACTATCTAAACTCCAAAATAGAGCACATTCTCTCTTCTTCTCTTTTTTTCGGAAATCATTATATTAGGTGATTTCAATGTTCACAACCGCCAATGGCTTTCTTCTAGTTCTCATAATACAGCTAGTGAACGTACCTTCCATTTCGCTATTAAAAACCACCTTGAGCAGTTAGTGCATCTCCCTACTCGTATCCCTGATCTTCTTGGAGATGAACTCAACATTCTAGACCTTTTCCTAACTTACAATCCTTCTCCTTATACTGTTAAGCTCTTTACTCCTCTGGGTTCCTCCGATCATCTTCTTATCTCTGTATCCTTTACTATCTCTTCAAGTTTTCCGCAAGAAAGAACCCCTTCTATTGAAAGGAAACGTTTGTGGTATTTCGGTGCCGCAAGCTGGTCGGACTTACGGTCGTACTTCTCTGATTTCCCGTGCGTGTAATGATTATTGCTTCGGAGGGAGGGGTCCCTCAGAGTGTGTTGAATGCATAACCGAGGTGATTCTCTCCTGCATGGAATCGTACATTCCATTTTATGACCCTTCTATTAAAACCAACAAACCTTGGTTTAACTCTGCTTGTTCTTACGCTATCCGCAGCAGGGATGCTCAATTCAGGGATAACCGTCGTCTTCAAACTCCAGAAACTCATGCAACTTATATTTCATTCTAAAATTATGCAAAATCTATACTTCGTAACACCAAAAACTTTTTTCTCCGTAAAAAATGCAATAATCTTTCTGGTTTCTCTTCCTCACGCTCTTTCTGGCATTTTGCAAAAAATATTTACTCTTACCTTGCTTCTTCCTCTTTCCTTCCTTTAATATCTTCCGACGGCACAACTGCTGTTTTACCTTCTTCAAAAGTTTAACTCTTCGCTCAAACTTTTGCATCTAATTCTACCTTAGACGATTCCGGAGCTATTCCTCCTCCTTCAACTCACTCCAGCTCATTTATGCCTAAAATTAGAATTTCATCTAAAGACGTTATTTCTGCTCTCTCTGAGCTTAATACTAAGAAGGCGTACGGTCCTGATGGTATTCCTCCCATGGTTCTCAAAACTTGTGCTTTCGATCTTGCACCCTACCTTAGTAAACTATTTCGCCTTTGCCTTTCTATTTCGAACATCCCTTCTTGCTGGAAACATGCGCTCATCCAGCCTTTGCCGAAGAAGGGGATCCCTCTCAAGCCTCCAACTACCGTCCCATTTCTTTGACCTCCGTTCTCTCTAAAGTTTTCGAATCAATCCTGAACAGGAAGATTTGGAAACATCTCAATTCTTCTAATTTTATCTCTGATCGCCAGTATGGATTTCATAAGAAAAGCTCTACTGGTGATCTTATTCATCTTCTCTCTGACTCTTGGTCCTCTGCTCTTCGGAATTTCGGTGAATGCTTTGCTGTCGCGCTAGAGGGAATGTTTCTGTGAATCTCGTACACCCAATTTTGGTTAAAGGTGGGGAATTGTTTTTTAGAATGTTAACATTGAAGAGTAACTTGACTGTCACTCCGGGCATAAATATTACGAAATATAAGAATGTTGTTAGGAGTGTTTATTACAAATTTTAATACACGAGAGGAAAGTAGAGCTCCCATTAACTCCAATCGTGGAATGGAAAGTTCCTTAATGGGGGCTACTTTCACCTTTGCTATAAGTAAATTCGAAATTGGAGTGGTGTCTAGACGTGACACCACATATACCATTTTGGCATAAGCAGAGCGAGAAGCATCTGAGAATGCATGAAGTTCTACTTCTTGAGCGTAAAGGAGTTGTTGAGGCAATTTGAAACCAAGACAATTTTGAAATTGTTTTGAAATGGATTTCCATTCTTTTGAAGAAGATCGGGAATTTTAATGTCCCAATTTAAGTTTAGTTTCCAAAATTTTTGGAGAAGTATTTTCCCTCTTATGATTACTGGTGATAAAACACCAAGAGGATCGAAAATACAAGCTACACTTTGTAGAATTTGACGTTTTGTGTTAGCTTCAGAGTTGAAAGTGCGAAGGGGATAAGACATAGTATCAGAATTAGCAACCCATTCCATGCCTAAAATTTTTATAAGATGTACTTCTATGCCTAAATTTTGGGTTTGGAACATAGAAGTTGCAAGGGAAAAATTGGAACCCCATTTCCTCAAATTAACACCGGCTTTGTAAAACAAAGAACGTGTGTTAAAGAAGTAAGATCCAATCTCTTTTTCTGTCTCAAATGTCCCAAAGCAAAGAGATTGTCGACATAAATTTGTTCTAAAATAGTATCTTTCTATACTATTTCAGATTGGTTTACGTGGTGATGAAGACATGATGAAAGTAAAAATGGGT
>SEYY01014262.1:10000-15000 GCA_009176605.1 Armadillidium nasatum | reverse complement strand
GTCAACTGTGGTGTTCCTCAGGATTATGTTTTTTCTCAAACTCTATTCTTACTTTTCATTAACGACCTTCTCAACTGTACTTCTAACTCTGTTCACTCTTATGCTGATGACTCAACTCTACATTCTTCAACTCATTTCAAATCTGCTCCCTCTTTTGCTTCTAGAGTTGCTTCTCGTCTTTAACTTTCCGATTCTATTCTTGCCGATCTGGAAGGGATTTCCCTGTAGGTTCATAGCAACCTTGTGAAATTCAACTCTTTAAAAACTCAACTTCTTCACATCTCCCTCTCAAAGACACCTCCTAACTTTCCTATCCTCTTCGATTTCTCTCCCGTCTCACCTGTAAATAACATTAATATTCTTGATCTAAACATAAACAACAAACTGTCTTGGAAACCACATATCACAATGGTTGCTAAGGCGGCCTCTAAGAAGCTGGGAGTTCTGTTCAGATTGCGTGAATTTTTTTCTTCTGAGCAGTTACTCCAAATATATAAGGGTCTTATTCGCCCTTGTATGGAGTACTGTTCTCACATTTGGGGGGGCTCAGGCTTCTTCTCTCTTCTGGATATGGTTGAGTCATAAGCTAAAAGATTAATAAACTGTCCCCTTTTTTCTAACTCTCTTGGCCCTCTATCTCTGCGGCGTGACGTTGGCGTGCTATCCCTTTTCTGTAGGTACTACAATGGCAGGTGCTCGAGGGAATTGCTTCTCGCATTCCTCCACCATTGCGTCGTCCTCGTTGCACAAGGGATGCCCTGCTTTCGCACCAATTTTGGGTGGAAGTAGAAAACCAAAGGCTAGCCCGTTGTGGAGCCTCCTTCTTTCCAGCCACCTCTATTCTGTGGAACTCTCTACCATCATCTATTTTTTCTCCTGTATTTAATCTTGCTCCCTTCAAGGCTTTCGTCTGTGCCCACCTGAGGGTTGTGTGTTAGGTGTGTGTCAAAACGAATTTTCTTCTTATGTGTGTGCCCCCTTCTTTAAAAGGACTCTGCCCGTGAGTGGTCGAGTTCTGTAAAAAAAGAAATCCTTAATTCGGGCCCACGAGAAACTTTGTAATGCCAACAAACAATACAAAGCCCAGGGGCTATAAATTTCTTTGCGGAGATGACTCCAACTGAAATTTATTCAAGCGTTCACAGAATGAGACTGTTTTCCATTAAAATACAGCTAATGGGACAAAGAGAAGGGAAGCTATAAAAAAAGGCAGAGAACGTTCCCTATTGGTATTAAAAAATGAGGGAAAACAAAAATGAATAAAATTGTCCAGGGTGTCAAAACCAAATAATAAAGTAAGCGTAAGATAACCAGAGGTGTGCAAAAGATATTACTTTCCGTCCAGCGGTAATCCTAAGCCGGACCCTATAGGAAACCCACTTCTGTTGGTGTTAATGCCTATCAAGGAAACCTATGCTCTTATGCCAAGGTTATTAAGCAAATTATACGTTAGAGGGAAACTTGCAAGAAAACAAGGGATATCTAGCAAGTCCAAAATAAGTCGGAGGTGAATTGAGGTGAAAATAAATGCAACAAGTAATTTATGTGATGATCCAAGGGTCAAAAATTATCCTAACCTCCGGTGAATATTAAAAGCAAGTAATCAGTGGCGAAACGAGGCTCCGTCACCTTATAAATGGGAAAAAGTTGACAAGTAACACCAAATTGTAGTGTCATTTGTAATTATTATAAACAATTAAATAGATTTTTAATGGACTAGAAACCATTATGACAATTAACTATTAAAGAAAACTAATCGAAAAGGGTAAAAGAAACACTCTATAGGTATGCAGTAAATTTAAATATAGAATTACAAATTTTCACCATTAGTGGAAAAACAATTTCCTATAAGAAAGCGTCAGGTTTTGGCGCGAACGCAAAGCCATTTTATTGTGTAATATCCGTATTTAATATCCCATTAATTTTATAATTAATCAATTAATGGAAATAATGATCAACTTTATAGAACAAGATGATCTATGAGATGTAGAGAACAAACTGTCCAAATTTGAAATCAATCGGAACAGCGGTTGCAAAGATAAAAAAAAGTCACAAATTAATAATTGATAATTATCAATTAATTAATTGTAACCTAGAAAAATTAAGAATAAAAATAGAATCTATGCAGCACAGAGAAACTATTGTGTAAATTTCATAACGATTAGAACTCTATTTACACAGAAATAGAGGTTGTCAGATAAAAAAAGCCTAATTTTATAATTAGATTAATTAGGCATAATTAATCACTTAATTAAACTTAGTCACTGGATATGAAATGCGCTGATAAGTTTTAAAAATAATAAAATACAACAAAAAGAACGATAAAATATGTCTAACCCCGAGAAATATATATATATTAATATATATATATATACTATATATATATATATATATATATATATATATATATATATATATATATATATATATATATATATATATATATATATATATATATATATATATATATATATATATATATATATATATATATATATATATATATATATATATATATATATATATATATATATATATATATATATATATATATATATATATATATATATATATATATATATATATATATATATATATATATATATATATATATATATATATATATATATATATATATATATATATATATATATTATATAATATATTTATTTATTTATCTGGAATAGTGGTGTGTGACATATCAAACGAAAGGTAATAACCTCCTGAATATGAATCTGTTATTAAAAATGTTATTAAAAATCTGTTATTATTATAAGCCAAAGAAGACGAAAAAAAATGAGTACGGTAAAATTTTTGTAATGCCATTTAGGAAGGCTTTGTGGCAAAATATGGATCCAAAACAGGATAATATAATTAAATTTATGTATTTAAACATATATATATATATAAAAATTGAGTTTGAGCATATTCTCGGCCACAAAGATGGACAAAATCCCCTCAAAGCTCCTCATATACATTCTTAGAGTTAAAAAAACAATATATATATATATATATATATATATATATATATATATATATATATATATATATATATATATATATATATATATATATATATATATATATATATGGTGCGGGAGGTTACTACTTTTTGGTAGCGCGTAGGGGGATAGATCAAGAGGCTGGGTGTTTTCAATGTCCCCTTGTGGAATGCCGACTGGTAGGCGTGTGGTTGCCACCAATTTTCTTCAAGCCTGCGGACCATCTGTAGCCTCAGATGAAAGGTTACAGCAAAGGAGGAACCACAGTCGAGGGCAAATGTTCTGCCAAACTGGGTATCCTTTCGTGGGAAGATGCGTTGGAACTTCTTCATCTACTGGGACATCTTCTTCTGCTGCTATAGTTGCGACTTCTTCTTGCCTCAGTTTTGGTTGTCCTCTTCTGGACAGTTCTGTTTCTTCTTAGGCTTCTTGAATGAAGTGAATGTAAATAACATTTGCTAATGTCCTTTGAAATTGTCTCAAAATGTAAAGGATCAATTAACAAATTATTTATTTTTCACTTTTATTCTTCTTAATTTTAACAAAAATGGCTTATAACCTTATTATTATAAAAGCTTCATAAAATCATTTTGAAATTATATACAAAATTTGTTTATTTAAAGTAGAAAACATTGTTTTACAATATAGTTAAATATTACATACTAAAAAACATTAAAATTTAAATTTTTAATACAAGCATTTTTTTGTTGCAAATATAATAAAATGTAATAAAAAAGAAATATATTTTATATTTTATAATGGTTTTACCTTCGAGTTTCCCGGGAAAGTTAGATTTAGATGTGAAAATGAAAAAAAAATGGCGCTCAGAAGTACATTAAGAATCTGGTCTAAATATATACAATTTACATTAAAAAATATGTAAGAACAATAATAATTTATTTCATAAACCAACTTTGGTTTAAATTTTTGAATGTCAATAACATATTAATTTAAAGATTTTTATAAACATTGTTTTAAATGTTTATAAATTCGGACTTACAAATAAAGTAATTATTAATGGTAGTTGGGTTTAGATTTTTTAAGAGGACACCGAGTCATATAAGTAGGGTGCGGTGCAACCTTCATTGTGTATGTGCATGCCACCTTTCCCAGGCAGTCAGTACCTTGTGTAGCCTGCCTTTGCACGTATGACAGCTAAACACCGTTCATGTAGATAAGGACCTGGATATTTTTCTGTGGCAGTTCCACTCATAGACGTTAAACCGTTTTCGCAGTTCTTTAAGGCTGTGTGGCTGGTGCTGGTGCTAGTGCTGGTGCTAGTGCTGGTTCTGGTGCTGGTGTTGTAGTTGCCGCAGCCGCTTTTTCTGTGTGCAGAAGCTCGGTGCTGCATAGGTCGGAACTGTACGCGGGCCAGTCCAATCTTCAAATCCATACCGTGTTCAGGTAATCTTCAACACACCTGACTACGTGCGGTCTGTCGTTACTCTGCGTGAAAACGAAAGCTTAACCGATGTGGGGCCAAATGATACGACATACGGTTTGAATGTGTCCGTTATGTATCATTGCATGGTTAGAAACCATGCATCGAAGACGTATAACTCTGTGCGGGCATAAAAATTATATCACCTGAAACTATAACTGACCAACCAACGCACGGAAGTGTCTCTTGCATAGTGCATGCTGCATAGCGCTCATGACGCCTCCGATAAACCCTGGAACGTCCGTCGGAGCTGTGAAGATTGAATCGGCATTCGTACGTAAATTGGATCTTTGCCATTCCTGTGGCTGCAAATGCAGGTGTTGTTGTGTGAAAGTCATTCTTGCTCTTCTGTGCATCTTCTTGAGTGGGAATCCTCTTCCTTCCAACCTTCCAACTTTCTTATTTACAAAAACGTCTGTTCTGTCTTACCTGTAAACAACATTACCATTCTTGGTCTAAACACAAACAATAAATTTTCTTAGAAACACCTTATTGAAATGGTTACTAGAGCTGCATCAAAGAAGTTGGGAATACTATTTATATCGCTAGAATTTTTT
>SEYY01014262.1:0-7500 GCA_009176605.1 Armadillidium nasatum | reverse complement strand
CCAGTAGAGCATCTTTACCGAAAACCATATGGTTGATCAAAGGAAAGATTAGAAGAATTGAGATGTTTCCAAATCTTCCTGTATAATTTGATTTACCTGTAAAGTTAGTTCTTTTAATAGCATTAAATAATTTTAAAGTTTAAAAGTCCATTATTAATATCATTTTTATTATTATTATTATTATTATTTTTATTATTATTATTATTATTATTATTATTATTATTATTATTATTATTATTATTATTATTATTATTATTATTATTATTATTATTATTATTATTATTATTATTATTATTATTACATTTGTTGTTTCTGAATATTTTTATTATTATTATTATTATTATTATTATTATTATTATTATTATTATTATTATTATTATTATTATTATTATTATTATTATTATTATTATTATTATTATTATTATTTTAATTATTATTATCGTCATTATTATTATTATTTGTGTCGAAATGCATGTCGGAAGAGTTCCACTCATTGGAAGAGGTATTGTTTCAACCAGTGTCGAGAGCGGACGTATTACCTCGGTCCTCTCTCAGTTTCTTACGCCAGTGTGCCATATGTGCAATATGTATTAAGTTCTTTGCCAGTAACTTAAAATATTAAAAAATGTATTCAATTACTAAATTACAAGTGCTTGCATAACACATAATCATCAATATTATTACTGTCATCAAATCCCACGAAAAGATTATAAATATGGTCAACACAAGAAAAGAACAATAACAGAAATAATAACAACCTCTCAAACAACAACAATAAAAATGGTGGAAAGGAAAAGAAACGATGGGAAGAGAATAGGAAGCATTTTTCAATTGACGACAGCATCACAGAAAGTCAAGAATATGCACTCTTAAACTTTTCCCCATCCCTTACCTCAAGCCAAAGTGAGTATGGTAATTCAGAGCTACTTTCAATGATAAACAGTTTAAAGAGGGAAATTGAAACTCTTAACACAGCTTTAGGGAAGAACTCTTAACCCTTCAATCTGCGTTTCACGAATTTAAAGAACAGAAAAACACCGAGATCAAAGAATTGAAAGACTAATTACATAAATACGAAAATGATAATAATTCCCTCCAAGCGGAAATACAATTGACTGATATCAGAAGATCAGTTCAGGCCCTTGAGGAATCCCAGGATCAATTGCAACAAGACAGAATTAAAAATATATTAGTAATCAGTGGAGTTGGACTTCCTGAAGGTGTAGGAGGACGAAGATTGCAAAAATGCAGTGGCAAAAACCATAGAACAAAAGCTAAAAATAAAACTTCAACCTAACGCCATAAGCGATGTTTATTGGATAGGCAAAAAAAAAGAACAGAAAATAATGTAAATGATAAACGTCCAATTAGATTTAAGAATGAGGAGCAGGGATTGAAAGAGCAAATTAATATCAACCTGTATTAAAGGAAAACCGAATGTATTCATCAACGAATTTCTAACGCCGGGAAAACAGAAACTATTGAAGTAAGCCCTCATAATACGGAGAGATCAATATGCAACTATTACACTCCTGCTACTATAAAAATGGGTTATTGCATATTAAAAATCTCCCTGACGACGATCCTATCAAAATAAAAAATGATGAAGAATTGAATAAATATCTCAACTCAGCTCAGTTAAATCTGACCGCATTGCACGAAGTTAATGAATCATAGAAACTCGTGGGAGGCATACAATTTGTATTTAATGACTAATTAGAATAAAATCCTTATTCTTATTAATATAATAATAATGATAATGATAATTATTATTATTATTACTATTATTATTATTATTATTATTATTATTATTATTATTATTATTATTATTATTATTATTATTTATGTTATTATTATTATTTTTATTATTATTATTGTTATTATTATTATTATCATTATTTTTTATTATTACTATTATTATTATTGTGATTATGAACCGACCGGGGTCCCGGCCCTGGCCCCGGCTAAAAATCAGGGAAAACTGGGGTTTGCCTCCCTGGGTTAAAATGACAAATTATACCTGAGGGGACTATCCAATTTCAATTTTTTTTAATTTTCAGAGATTCTCTTGAAATTTTCTGTGTATATAGCTTTTTTCCCCGTGAAAATGAGTCTATTTCTAGCGTTTTTCTGAGTCTATAACTTCTAAAAGTGTTTTTTTTTTGTTGAAATTTCACCCTTTTCAAATGAATAACGGGGCCAAACCACTTTTCAAAATAATCTGAAATTTGGATTATATATTTAATATTTTATTGGCAACAAAATAATATAATCTATATGTTCCCGGAAATATTGAAAAAATGTTGTGAGCCCAAAACTGAGCAACTATCGAATTTTTTTTTTTTTTTTTTTTTTTTTTTGAAAAAAATATCAACCATTTCGGTAAAATAAAATTTAAAACAAACTACAACTATAACACCTTTTTTCTTTGGTGGGTGCATAGAGGAGGGATGGGGCTACAAATTCTTCTCTATACTTTATTCGATATGGTTCGTTATTTTCGAGATAAAGCCTCTCAAAAAAGTCTATTTCTGACCAAATTCAAAAATTTCCAAAGTTTGAGAAGCTATACCAAACATCAAACAAAGAGCATTTAATAATGTACTAAATAAAAATTGTAGCTCTGTCCCTCCTCTAAATATTATTCAAAAATAAGGAAATTAATAGTTAGCGTGGTTTATAAAATAATTTTTTCTCCGGAAGGGTACGATTTTTTAAAAAAACAAAATTTCAAGTGCTTATAACTTTTTTCCTAGATGTGAAATCAAAAATCTATTCTCACCAATGCCAGAAATTGGGGCTAAGATTATTCAGTTAAATTTTTAGCTCATGTGGACCAGTGGTTTGACTCCTCTGTTCATTTTTTTTAAATTTTCGGTCCAATAACTTTCACACTGTTATAGACTCAGGAAAATGCTCGAAATCAACTCAGAACTTTGGGAAAAAATGAATATACCTTGAAAATTTCAGCTCAATTAGTCAAATTAAAATAATAAAAAAAAATAAATAGAAAATTTAGATTTTTCTTCTTGCTTTTTTAAAATTTTCTCTTTTTTTCTGTTTCTTTACTATTATTATAATATTATTATTATTATGTTTATTTTTGTGTTTTAATTTTAAATGACCCCATAAAAATTTAGTTGAAAAATTTTTACTTTTGGCACCCGGAGATCCTCTTCTAATTCTTTGACTGCAGATGTTACATTTAGTTTTTTCGAGCCTTCCTGAAACATTGTAAAGTACTCCCATACAGCTGATGCTGATCTTTTAACCATATTGATTGAAAGTATAAACAAAATAATAATTTTGAAATAATATAGCTAATTGATACAAGTTTGATACATGGCAATAATATGAAAACGATATGTATAAAAATAGGTTATATTGAATCTCTATTATGAATCAAAACAAATTTTTTAAATTTTTTTTTTTTTTTTTTTTTTTTTTTTTTTTTTTTTTTTTTTTTTTTTGAGAAAATGCATATAATCATTAATTTCAGTGAATGTTGGCTATTCTACACCTTTCTATTAATTAAATAAACCTCAATTAAATTAATATCTAATTTTTTTAACCTGAAATTTTAGTGCTTTTAACCTATTTACAACTTTTAGGCAACCCCGGCCAGAACCCCTGCACCGGCTCCGGCCCCGGTAGGTCCCTAATTGTGATCAATATTAAATTGGGATTATTCTTATTATTATTATTATTGTTTTTATTGTGATTATCATTTTCATTATTATTATTATTATTATTATTATTATTATTATTATTATTATTATTATTATTATTATTATTATTATTATTATTATTATTATTATTATTATTATTATTATTATTATTATTATTATTATTATTATTATTATTATTATTATTACTATTATTGACATTATTATTATTATTATTATTATTATTATTATTATTATTATTATTATTATTATTATTATTACTATTAGTCTGACTCTCGCAGAGGGCGGACGTGTTTCTCTGTAATCTCAAATGTGCTAAGTGAAAAATTCCGCAGCCAACAACAATAAAATTACTGTATATAATCACATAAAAATTTAAGTTGTTGTAACAAATAATTAAGTTAACTCGCGAAAAAGATGAATACCAGAAATAGTACAAGCAATGTTAACAAAAAAAAACACGAAAATTAAAAATAGTAAAGGAAAAATTCACATCGAGGAGACAGAATCTAATGATGAAAGCTTTACCGCCAGCCAAGAAAACGCTCTCCTATCGACTCCCCCTCCCTTACCTAACTCTCCCCCCCTCGACAACTTCTTCAGCTCTGATATACGTTTAACTATACTTAACCTGAAAGAAGAAATTGCATCCCTTAAAGATGCATTTAGTCAACTTCAGCAACAAAAACATCAAGAAATAAATGATCTAAAAACCCGAATACATTTATTAGAAAATAACAGTCAAGGAGAGTCCCCTTTAAACCCCGACTTATCCGAAATCCGAAACACGGTTCAATTAATAGAGGAATCCCAAACACAGCTTCAGCAAGAAAATATTATAAATATTTGTGTGATCACCGAAAATGTGCCTGAGTATACATCAACTGAAAACGGTAAGGAAACAGTTACGAAATTGATTGAGAAAAAATTAAAAATAAAGTTAAATCAGAATTCAATTAGTGAAGTTTATAGACTAGGATCTAAAAGAACCGGTGACAGTGGACGAATCAAGGACACAAGACCGTTTAGATTCAAAATAAAGGAAGAAGGCCTAAAATCTAAAATAATATCTGCCTGCGTCAAAGAAAAACCGAATATTTACGTCAACGAATATTTAACTCCGAAGAACAAAGCCCTGTTGAAAAAGGCCTTAGCCATACGAAAAGACCATAGAAACCTGATTTGCGCTTGCTATATTAAAAATGGTACTTTAAAGGTAAAAACAACGCTATCCGGTGCAGCATCTAAAATAAAAAATGAATCGGAGCTGGACGAATACTTAACTACATCCAATATGTTATCGAGCGAGGGTATATAACGTTATTGAAAAACCTAACACTGCAAGGAAGTAAATTGATAAATAAATTTTCTACTTTTTCTATTCTTCTTCTTCTTCTTCTTCTTCTTCTTATTATTATTATTATTATTATTATTATTATTATTATTATTATTATTATTATTATTATTATTATTATTATTATTATCATTATTATCATCATTATTATTATTATTATTATTATTATTATTATTATTATTATTATTATTATTATTATTATCATTATTATCATCATTATTATTATTAATACTGTCATTATTATTATTATTATTATTATTATTATTATTATTATTATTATTATTATTATTATTATTATTATTATTATTATTATTATTATTATTATTATTATTATTATTATTATTATTATTATTATTATTATTATTATTACTGTTAGTTGTTGTTATTGACTATTATTATTATCTATTATTATTACCACTATTATTAATATTACTATAACTACTATTGAAATTTACATAAAAATAAAAATGGAAAAAGATTACCACAGTTCTTGCGGAAACAATCTTGGAAAATCTGTTTCGGTATAAGTACAATATGCTCCCACTTCCTGTCCTAATTACCATCTCCATATCCTTGCTTCCGAACTATAACTTATTTACTTCCCTCCCTCACCTCCCTCTCCCCCCTCCTCCTCCTCCTTCCACCTTTCCAACTTCTTCCCATGTACACCCTTAAAATACCTAAATTCCTTTGCGAAAAAAAAAAAGAAAAAAAAATAAGAAATAGTAATTCTTAGATTTTATAGATATTTATTTAAAACTGCCACCAGCATTAAAAAAAATATTATTATTATGATTATTATTATTATTATTATTATTATTATTATTATTATTATTATTATTATTATTATTATTATTATCCTATAATATTATTATTACTATTCTTACTATATTTGTTACTAATATTATCCTTATTATTTCTATTATTATTATTATTATTATTATTATTATTATTATCCTTATTATTAACTATTATTATTATTATTATTATTATTATTATTATTATTAGTTTTTATTACTATTTTTATTACTACAGTTATTATAAATAGAGATGGAAAAAGAAGTACTGAAAATATTAAAACTGGTATTATTATCATTATTTTTTTTTTTTTTTTTTTTTACACATCACCACCACTCACGGGCAAAGCCCTATTCAAGGAGGGGGTGTTAAAAGAATAAAAATGAAAGTAAATAGAGTACAAAGTCCAGAAAATAAAAACCACCACTACAGTACCCACCTAACGCAAATTTCTCAGGTGAGCGCAGACGCGGGCTTTAAAGAAATTGAGATTAAATGCAGAGGGAAATACAGAAGATGGAAGAGAGTTCCACAAGACAGAGGTGGCAGGAAAGAAAGAGGCACCACAGCGGACAAGCCTGGAGTTGCCTATATCCACGCAAAATTGATGCGCGGACATTGCACCCCTTGTGCTGCGAGGACGCCGTAAAGGTGGAGGTACACGGGTGGATAGTTCCTCGAGCATTTGCCACTGTAGTACCTATAGAAAAGTGACAGGGCACCAACATCACGTCGCAAAGATAAAGAATCAAGAGAATTAGAAAGAGCGGGACAGTTTATAAGTCTTTTAGCCTTTGACTCAACCCTATCCAAAAGACGGGTGAAACCTGAGCCACCCCAGATATGAGAGCAGTACTCCATACAAGGGCGGATGAGACCCTTGTATAATTGGAGTAACTGCGAGGAAGGAAAAAAATTCTCGCAGTCTAAACAGAACTCCCAGCTTCTTTGAGGCCGCCCTAGCAACCATTGTGATATGAGGTTTTCAAGACATTTTTTTGTTTATGTGAAGGCCAAGGATGTTTATATTGTCAACAGGAGATACGGGAGAACCATCGAAAGAAATAGAAAAGTTAGGAGGTGTCTTTGAGAGAGAGATTTCTAAGAAGTTGAGTTTTTAAAGAGTTGAATTTCACAAGGTTGAGACGACCCCACTGGGAAATTCTATCCAGATCTGCAAGAATGGAATCGGAAAGATGTAGACGAGAAGCAACTCTAGATGCAAAGGAAGGAGCAGATTTGAAATGAGTAGAAGAATGAAGGGTTGAGTCATCGGCATATGAATGTAATAGGGTTAGATGAACAGCTGAGAAGATCATTAATGAAAAGTAAGAATAGAGTAGGAGACAAGACAGAACCCTGAGGAACACCACTATTGACAGGAAAGGAAGAAGAAGTCGCTCCATCAACAACAGCCGAAATGGAACGATTCGAAAGAAAACTAGACATAAGTAAGCAAAGAGAAGGAGAAAACCCAAAGGAGGGGAGCTTGGAAAGCAGTGACGCATGCCATACCCGGTCAAACGCCTTAGATATGTCAAGCGCCACCACGCAAGTCTCCCCATGGTCCCTAAGGGCAGAAGACCATAGATCTGTTAGATAGGAAAGTATATCACAGTAGACCTCGAACGACGAAAGCCATTCTGATGATCAGAAAGAAGG
>SEYY01014260.1:0-33960 GCA_009176605.1 Armadillidium nasatum | reverse complement strand
ATATATATATATATATATATATATATATATATATATATATATATATATATATATATATATATTATATATATATATATTAATTGTTCGTATCAATTTCCACCAGAGTTGGGGAATAACATAACTGAGGGCGATTATGTCTGATACACCAACGTAGGAGAAGGTATGCGACATTAGGGGTCAGAATACCTATAGTATAGAGTGGCGCCACAATGCAACGGGCAGAAAGAGATAGGGAAAAAATAGTGAGAACAAAGAGTTTATTAGACGAAAAGCCCTAAATTCCACATTTTCAAGGTGAGTTATATGAGTGGAACCACCCCAAATACAGAGGTGAACAACGCCCCTATAAAGAGAAAGAAACTGGGGTGGCGTGAAGAAATTACGAAGGCGTCTCAGAGCTCCCAACCTCTTAAAAGCTTGTTTAGAAAGAGAAGTAATGTGATCCTTCCAAGTAAGATCACAAGGAAAGGAAGTGCCAAGAATATTAAGAACAGAAGAAAGTTTGAGTTAAGTGTTTTCAAATATGAGGTCATGGTTGTTTCGAAAACAGAGAAGGAGAAATTGAGTTTTTGAGCCATTGAAGATTACTATGTTTTTCTGCCCCAATTTGAAATACGAATTAGATCTTAGGTCAGTTGCTCGAAGGCGTCAATTAACTGCTGTTGAGGTTGAGAAGGGAGTCTTTGAAAGTGAAAGGAGTAATGAAGAGTGAAATCATCTGCATAGGAGTGGATAGGTGATGAAATAATAAAGAAAAGGTCATTAATGAAAATAGGAAAAAAGTTTTGGATAGGATCACAGATCCCTGATGAACTTCACTATTTTTTGATTTAAAGGAAAAAACGGTGGACGTCTACAGCAGCTGTTATAGAACGACCAGAAAGGAAATCAGAGTAAAGTACAAATTCCGAAAGAAAGAAGTTTGGAAATAAAAGTTTTCTGCCAGACTCTTTCGTAGCCTTTCAATATGTCCAGCCCTGCAGCAGTATATCAATAACCGCCTCTATTGATTTCCCTGAAATGTGCAGGAAGGTAAGCACTTACCTGCATTGATACTAAATGTGCTATGGTAATAACACATACTTTGTCTCTTTCTCCCGGAGAGTTAGAGCAAGTATGAGCTCTTGAAGTAGTCACAAAGTGAGGACGAAGAGCAGAATTACCAGAAAGAATGAAATTCTGCAAAGAACCCTGTAACCCCTCTATCTTGGCCACCAAACAGGTCGTTCTGGAATATAAGTCCTACTATTTGAACATAGTAGGAGCAGAAACAGCTGCGGAAATAGCAGGAGCTTTCGAAGCTGAAAGTGAAACAGTAAATTTTGGTGAGGATGCCAGAGGTGAAGACATAGCTGCGGAGATAATTGAAGCGAAAGTGTGAGCAGATGAAAGATGAAGAATTTTCATTATTCTTTCATCTATAGCAGCTATTTTTTAAAGAAAGTAGAAGTTGCAAATGCGGTGACAATCTTTTTCATAGAGGAAGGCAACTCTTTTATGAAAAGTACCCTCATGATATATATATTAAACTCGACTTCCGTTGAAGGCCTACCCTGCAAGCTCAACATGTGGACTAGAATCTGTCTTAGGTTATTTCCCCAAAAGTTTCTCCCTGCAAGAGACGAGCAATTTCTCTTCACTAGTTATGTAACGACTCACAGATGAATATAGCCTGCCTTGTTACCAAACGTGCTATGGCAATAACACATACCTGAACTCCAGTGGTGGCTCGTCTATATGGGCTCCAGGGCTGCAGCCCCTCCAAATTAAAAATACCAGGCTTAGGATTTTGATATAAATATGAAATTTTTGCTAGAGAAAAGTGATTTAAATTCATTTTTTAACAACTTTAAACATAAAAAGTATAAATTAATAAAAATAAGAGTAAATGCTTTTTGCAACTGCAAATTTTTGGTTACGATATTTTTTTTCACGCATCACAATTATATAAAATATGGGCTCTAAAATCGGAGTCCAAAATTAGGCCAACTTGTTAGTTTTTAAATAATAAGACAAATGTGGCAACTTACGAAAAAAAGAATGCAAAATTTCAATAGCAGTTTTTATGAAGTTGCTAGTTTGTCTTCCGATTATTTTGGGCAACTTCGAGATTAATTCCGAATATTGAAAATATTTGAATGTTGCTAGATCTTTCCTTTTACGTACAGTTGATAAATAATATAAACAGACAAAATAAAACAGTCTTTTATAGTATCATGTTAAGGGAAGTTGCCTTTTTTTTCCTTGTGAAAGAAAACTTACCGGATTTATTGTGTTTTTTGTTCTATATAATATATAATATAATATATATATATATATATATATATATATATATATATATATATATATATATATATATATATATATATATGTATATAATATATACAGCTCATCTTGAAAGTGGAGTCTAGGGCTTTTCGTCTTATCAAACTCCCTGCTCTACTAACTCGCCCAATTCTTCTGCCGTCGAATTGTTGCGTGACTCTCTCTAAACTACGCTATTATAACGGACATTGCTCTTCTGAACCTCACGTCGCATACCTCCTCCCTGAGGGCTGTGCACCGTTTTCTACACAGCCATCCTTCTCTGTCCAACTTCGACCCAACTACGCTATGTCAATCTTACATGTACTCTCGGTAAATCTGAACACACTCCTTTATCTGTTTTCCCAACTACCTATGAATTAAGCACCTTTAAACGCCGTTGTATCAGGTCATGTCGGCCTTTAATTTGACCATGTTTCCGATGCTTCCCAACTCCGGTGGAAATTGGTAGGACTTGGGCTTTGCCCACCGGAGCGACATAATATATATATATATATATATATATAATATTATATTATTATATAATATTATATATATATATATATATATAATATATATATATATTATATGCCAGACTTCGGTTTAACCCAGCTACATATTTAAAAACTACTTAACGTACGTAAAAAAGGATTATATTTTTAAATATTGTCGAATATTAGGTAAAATTGGGAAAAAAAAAATCTTATAATAATTTTATTACGTAAGTAAATTTTACTTTGTTACAACGCTCGCAAGAATCGTACGTCTGCAATGTCACTTGTTTTAGATTTTTTCGAAATTGGAAAAAATGGGAAATGACTAACAAAATTTTTAAAACATGTTATATATATATATATATATTATATATATATATATATATATATATAATATATATATATATATATATATATATATATATATATATATATATATATATATATGTATATTTTTTTTTTTTATTTCTCCTCTGGTGGGCAAAGGCCAGAGGCCTACCATTTTTCCACCAGAGTTGGGGGAAAGTCGGAACATGGTCAATAAAGGCCGACATGACCTGATACACGGCGTTTAAAGTGTTTAAGTCATAGGAAGTTGGGAAAATAGATGAAGGGAGTGTGTTCCAGACTTTACCAGTAGAGTAAATGTAAGATTGAGCATAGCGGTTAAGTCTGGGGTCGGAGAGTTGGACAGAGAAAGGATGAGACTGTGTAGAAAGACGAGTCGCACGAGCCCTTCTCAATGGAGGAGGTATGCGACGAGAGAGTTCAGAAGAGCAGTGTCCATTGTAATAGCGATAGTATAGAGAGAGAGTGACGCAACATTTCGACGGGCAGAAAGAGATTGGAGAGAATTAGTGAGAGCAGGAGAATTGATAAGGCGAAAGCTCTAGACTCCACCTTTTCCAGGAGAGCTGTATGTGTGGAACCACCCCAGATGTGTGACGCATACTCCATACAGGGGCGAACAACACCCCTATACAGAGCAAGCAACTGGGGTGGTGTGAAGAAATATTGAAGGCGCCTCAGAACACCCAACCTCTTAGAAGCTTGTTTAGAAAGAGGAGTAATGTGATCTTTCCAAGAAAGATCACGAGAAAAAGAAACACCGAGAATATTAAGGAGAGATGAAGGTTTGAGTTGAGTGTTTTCGAAGAAGATATCATAGTTGTGTGGAAGATTGTGTCGAGTAGAGATGGAGGAATTGAGTTTTTGAGGCATTGAAAACGACCATGTTTTCTCTGCCCAATTTGAAATGAGAGATAGATCAGAGGTTAGTTGCTCCAAGGCCACCCTTCCTTGCCTCTATTAACTGTTGTTGGGAGGGACGTCTTTCAAAATGAAAAGAGTAATGAAGGTGGAGTCATCAGCATAGGAGTGGATAGGAGATGAAGTAATAGAGAGAAGGTCATTAATGAAAAACAGAAAAAGTGTTGGGGATAGGACAGATCCTTGAGGAACACCACTATTAATAGATTTATAGGATGAACGGTGGCCGTCTACAACAGCTGCTATAGAACGACCGGAAAGGAAATCAGAGAGAAGGTTACAGAGAGAAGGATAGATTCCGAAAGAGGGAAGTTTGGAAATCAAAGCTTTGTGCCAGACTCTATCGAAAGCTTTCGATATGTCCAGCGCTACAGCAAAAGATTCACCGAAATGCCGAAGAGCGGAGGACCAAGAGTCAGAGAGAAGGGAAAGAAGATCACTAGTAGAGCGTTTCTTTCGAAAGCCATACTGGCGATCAGAGATAAGATTAGAAGAATTGAGATGTTTCCAAATCTTCCTGTTAAGGATAGATTCGAAAACTTTAGAAAGAACGGAGGTTAAAGAAATAGGACGATAGTTAGAGGGTTGAGAGGGGTCCCCCTTCTTCGGCACAGGTCTGAATGAGCGCTCGTTTCCAGCAAGAAGGGAAGGTTGAAGTAGAAAGACATAGACGAAATAGTTTACCAAGGCAGGGTGCAAGCTCAGAAGCACAAGTTTTGAGAACCACATGAGGGATACCATCAGGACCGTACGCCTTCTTAGTGTTAAGCTCAGAGAGAGCAGAAGTGACATCTTTAGAAGAAATTACAATTTTAGGCATAAATGAGTTAGAGGGGGTTGAAGGAGTAGGAACAGCTCCGGAATCGTCTAAGGTTGAATTTAAAGCAAAAGTTTGAGCAAAGAGTTCAGCTTTAGAGGAAGGCAAATTTGCAGTTGTACCGTCAGAAGATGCTAGAGGAGGGAAAGAGGAAGAAGCAAAGTTCGAGTTGACATTTTTTGCAAAATGCATGCCAGAAAGGGAGGAGCCAGAAAGATTATTGCATTTGCCACGGAGAAAAGAGTTTTTAGTATCTCGAAGAATAGATTTTGAACGATTCCGGCATAAAATATAAGTTGCATGAGATTCTGGAGTTTGAAGACGACGGTAGTCCCTGAAGGCAGCATCCCTGCGGCGGATAGCACGAGAACAAGTAGAGTTAAACCAAGGTTTATTAGGTTAGTAGAAGGGAAAGAATATGGAATGTACGCCTCCATGCCAGAGAGAATCACCTCAGTTATGCGCTCAGCACACTCCGAGGGACCCTCCCACGGAAACAGTAATCATTCCATGGAAAATCAGAAAAAGTACGACCGCAAGTCAGACCAGTTAGTGGCACCGAAATGCCAGAAACGTCTCCTCGCCAATAATATATATATAATATATATATATATATATATATATATATATATAATATATATATATATATATATATATATTATATATATTATATATATATTATATATATATATATATATATATATATATATATATATATATATATATATATATATATTATATTATATATATATATATATATATATAATATATATATATATATATATATATATATATATATATATAATATATATTTATTGGCGTAATACATCAGTTAGGCTAGTATACGGCGGCCATCTTCGGCCGTTCAGGTTACATAAAGTCGAATTAGGTTTGTTAGTTCATCGCTTATCTTACACAATATGTTTTTTTATTTATTTATTTGCAAAAATTTTGCACTTTTCCCTTCCTGAAATTCGACGAGGATTCTAAAAATATAATCTCTTTTTACGTACGTTCAGTATTTTTAAAAATATAGCTGGTCAAACGAAAGACATATATATATATATATATATATATATATATATATATATATATATATATATATATATATATTATATATATATATATATATATATATATATATATATATATATATATATATATATATATATATATTATAGATGAATTCTGTTAAATATTTACAAGACATAAAATTTTCTCAGTTAACAATCAATGAGAAAATAAATATTAAAGAAAAAGGGAGGCCTACTCCAATTTTATCTATTGAACAGAGTAGTTCTAAGCAAAATAATAATAATAATAAAAAAAAACATTCACACGTCATTTTCACAGTAGTGTGTATGAAAAATGTAATTGGATTTGCGGCTGTGATGAGAAAAATGCATTGTTCTGTTTCCCGTGCATATTGTTTGGCGGTGATCCAGTATGGACTAGAGGTGGTGTTATTGACTTGAAGCATTTGCAAGACAAAATTAGGAAATATCAGAATTCGATCAAACATAAAAATAACATGATTGATTTACATATGATGGGCAAAAGTGAATATTGCCACTCAATTGGATAATGCATATAAACTCTCAATTGCACAGCAAAATAAAGAAATTAGAAAAAATAGGGATGCTTTATCAAAAATTATCAACTGTATAAAATTTTGTGGAAAATATGAACTCCCCCTTAGAGGTCATGATGAAACTCAGGCTTCTGAAAATTCAGGAGTATTTAGAGGTTTAGTAGATTTTACTTGTGAACTGGACTCCAGTTTTAAGGCTCACTTGAATAGCTCAATTACTTTTAAAAGAACTTCTAAATCTATACAAAACGAGCTTTTAGAATCTATGCTAGTAATATACAAAAATAAGATCAAAGAAGAAGTAAAGCAAGCTGAGTATTTGGCAGTTATATGTGACGAGACAACTGATATTCACGATAGAACTCAAATGGTAATTGTTTTAAGATATGAACACCAAGGGAAACCTGTGGAGAGATTTTGGGGATTTTTTAATCCTGTCAATCAAACAGCAGAGGCATTATCAAGTATACTACTTCGAGAACTTCAAATTCTGATTGGAGAAAGTCCTCACAAGCTTATTGCTTGAACCTATGATGGTGCAGCCGCTCTCAGTGGAGTAAACAAAGGCGCGTGCAAAGCAGAATAAAGGAAGCATATAGTAATGCTCACTTTGTTCATTGTTATGCGCATCAATTAAACTTATTATTGGAACAAGCGACGTCACAAAATACTAATGTTCGAGTATTTTTCAACAGCTTGTCTGGAATACCAAATTTTTTTCTCAAGGTCCCCTCAAAGAATGAGTGCTTTGGAAAATGTTGCTGGTCGCAGAGTTCCGAGACCATCTTCTACACGTTGGAATTTCAAGAGTAGAACTGTTAACGCTGTTAAGGAGATGAAAGACCAAATAATTGAATGTTGCAGCATATTAGAAGCATCTAAATCAAGAGAAACTGGATTTGCAGCAGCAGGCATTAAGAGACTTCTGAATGATTTCGAATTCGATATATATATATACTATATATATATATATATATATATATATATATATATATATATATATATATATATATATATATATATATATATATATATATATATATATATATATATATATATATATATATATATATATATATATATATATATATATATATATATATATATATATATATATATATATATATATATATATATATATATATATATATATATATATATATATATATATATATATATATATATAAACTTGCGGCCCCTCCTTGCCAAGTTTACACGAGCCACCACTGCTGAACTTCTTCTACCGGAGAGATAGAGCAATTACGAGCTCTTGAAGTAGTTATAGAGTGAGGACGAAGAACAGAATTACCAGAAAGAATAAAATTCTGCAAAGAACCATGCAACCCCCATATCTTGGCCTCCAAACAGGTCGTTCTGGAATATAGGTCCTGCTCCTACTATATGAACATAGTAGGAGCTGCGGAATAGCAGGAGATCTCGAAACAAGAAGTGAAACAGTAAATTGAGGTGAGGATACCAGAAGGTGAAGAAATAACTGCGGAGATAATTGAAGCAAAAAATGTGAGCATATAGAATATTTAAAATTTTCATTATTCTTTCAGCTATAGCAGCTATTTTTTAAAGAAAGTAGAAGTTGCGCATGCAGCGACAATCCCTTACATAGAGGAAGGTAACTCGTTTATGAAAAGTGCCCTCATGATATATTAAACTCAACTTCCGTTGATAGGTTACCTTGCAAGCTCAACATGTGGGCTAGAAACTGTCTTGAGTTACATCCCCAGAAGTTTCTCCCTGCAAGAGACGAGCAATTTCTCTTCACTAGTTATATAACGACTCACATCTGAAAATAGATAGTTATTGCATTTTGATATGAAAGAAAATGAGTTAGTTTAAATGAAATAGTAATCTTAGACTTACCATATACGGTTTTCCAAAGAATTGTTCTCTTTGATGAGTTCTGAATTATATTTTAACAATTAGAGCTTATTAGAGGAATGTTTTGAGTAGAAGAGTCAATTGAAAGGGTATAGTAAGAATGAGGTGAAAATAAAAATTACCTTATTCCAGAAATTTGAAGTCTTATAACGAACAAACAAAAACACTTACATTTTGTTAAATGTCGAAACTCGTTGCTGAATATTTGAAACGTGCTATTTTAAAACCAACAGCTTGTTTAGGTGCCACATCGATATAAAAAAACAAACCATTTTATAAAACCTTGTGAAGGATAATTTTAATATAATTTCTCCAAAATAAAAGAAAACTTAAAATAAATAAAGTATATACACTAGATCAAATCAAAGTTTATCTAATAATAAGTTACGGCATTCTAATAAAATTCCCTGTCTATCAGTGAGGAAGCTCTATTTCGTGAAGTCTCAGAACTTTTTATAGTTTCGTTCTTAAGTCAAATGAAAATTTTGTTGCCATGTAGGGAGTTGTCAGAACTTCCAGAAAATTCTGTTTTTCATTAATTTGTAAATTTAAAACGGCATATTTTGATATATCGTAGCGATCTTTGTTTGCTAGAAAGATGTTTAAATATTTTTAAGTTTTTATGTCAATTTTATAAAATTTTTGATGCAAACAAATTTAAATTTAAAATTGACTTACTTAAAAAAAAAAAAGAAGAAACCCCCCCCCCCAAAAAAAAACAAGTATATCCATCATCCATCATAGTTTATCATAAATTTAGAAATTTATAATAAGAACAAGGGAAAAAGGGCGAACTTGTACTGAACAAACAAAATCACTTGCATTTTATATAAACGTCTGAATGCGTCAAATGATTTGAAAAATGTGATAATTCTTTAACCGGCAACTTGTTTAGGTACCAGATAGAGTGCTATATCGAAACAAAAAAAAAAAAACAAACCAACTTTACAAACCCCTATGAAGGAGAACTTCTCCAATATAAAGGAAAACTTAAAATATATAAAGTATATACACTAGATAAATAGTGAAATCATACAAACAGTTTTTATATTTTCCGTACATTAGCAATCGAAGGCATTAGTAAATTACAATCGCCAGCCAGGAGCAAAAATTGTTACATGTAAATAAAACAGGTGAAAATTTCTATGCAACTGAAATAATAGATAAGTAGTGAAAGTATATATGTATAGTTTTTATATCAAACAATGCTTAAGCATAATAGCTTAAGTTAAAAAGTTAATAGTTGGAAAAGAAATTAAAAAGTGGGTACAATAATAATCTGAAACTAATAATATTTACGATAATAGGGAAATTTTTCTTTCAAAATTAATAATTGCCGTTTTATGAATTCGATTGTTAAATAAAAATTTTTAACGATTGACATAGTTGTTAGTACATTTTTTAGAGAAGTTATAGTCAAAATGTACCGTCATATTTTGGTTGCTAGGCAACTGTCATTTATTCAGCCATTTGTAAATCCGCTACCGATTGAAATTCTATGATGCCTTCTGTTTTTCGGTCAGTGAATAATAATTATTGTGATAGTTTATAAAGTTGTTAAATTCGATTTTACTTAATTAACTAATTATTGGAACTTATACAGACATATTATATTGCTATATCTTTGAAGATAATTTAATTTAAAAAATGAGTGCGGCAACTCCAACTCCTGTGGAGGATATTCAAGGAGATGGGCGTTGGTTAAGTATTGTAAGTTCTCTAAATTTCAAGTCTCCATATTATTTTTTTCAATAACTTTATGATGTAATTTATTTAATTTGCTTTCCTAACCCAGTTTTGTTTTCTTTTTAGTCTAGATTAATAAAAAATGTTTCTACATTTCGAGCTTCAAGAATGACAAATGAGAGTTAACCATTCTAATGGAAACTATATATATATATATATATATATATATATATATATATATATATATATATATATATATATATATATATATATATATATATATATATATATATATATATATATATATATATATGAACCGACCGGGGCCCCGGCCCCGGCCAATCCCGGCCATTTTTACTGACCCCGGCCCCGGCTAAAAATCAGGGAAAACCGGGGTTGCCGGCCGGGGTTAAAATGGCAAATTATACAAAAAAAATTTTTTTTTTTTTTTTTTTAAATTTTCAGCCGATTCTGCTGAAACTTTCAGTGTATTATAGATTTTTTACCGGTAAGAAAAGTCCATTTCTAGCGTTTTTCCGAGTCTATTACGGTTAAAAGTTTTTTTTTTTTTTTTTTTTTGTTGAAATTTTACCCTTTTTCAATAGAATGGCGGTGCCAAACCACTTTTTAGAATGAGCTGAAAAGTTGGAACTATTTATTCAAAATTAATATGGGATACAAAAGTCTCTAATAGACTTTTGTTTCCAAAGTTATAGAAAAAATGTTATAAGCCAAAAACTGACCAACTATAGAAAAAAAAATTTTTTTGAACTAAAAAAATCCACCTTTTCAGACAAAATCTTTTTTAAAAAAAAATACAACTATAACATTTCCTATTTTTGGTGTGTATAGAGGAGGGGTGGGGCTACAAATTCCTCTATGTACTTTATTCGATGACATTCGTTGGTTTTGAGATATAGCCTTCAAAAAGGTCCATTTTTGGCCAAATTTCAAAAATTCCCAAAGTTTGAGAGGCTATATCTCGCTTCAAACAAAGGGCATTTAAAAATGCACTAAATAAATAAAAATTGTTGCCCTGTTCCTCTTCTAAACAATATTCACAAATAAAAAAAAATAGTAGGTAGCGTTTTTTTTTTTTTAATATTTTTTTCCTCCAGAAGGGTACGATTTTTGCAAATTTTTTTTCAAGTGCTTATAACTTTTTTCTAGACGTGATATCAAAAATCTATTCCCACCAATGCAAGAAATTGGGGCAAAGGTATTCAGTTAAATTTTCAGCTCATGTGGACCAGTGGTTTGACCCAGTTATTCATTTTTTTCAACTTTGGGTCCAAATAAGTTTCAAACCGTTATAGACTCAAAAAAATGCTCGAAATCAACTCAGAACTTCGTGAAAAAATTCACATACCTTTAAAAATTTCAGCTTAATCAGTCAAATAATAAAAAAAAATTTCAAGCAAAATATAAGAAAATTAAGATTTTTTTTCTTTTCTGTTTCTTTTGACCGCTCCTTTTCTGCTAGTGAATGTTCATCTTTGTGTTTTGATTTTAGATACTCCAAAAGATTTGGTTGAAATTTTTTTACTTGTAGCACCCGGAGGTTCTCTTCTAATTTTCTGACTGCAGATGTTACATTTAGCTATTTTGAGCCTATCCTGAAACATTGTAAAGTATTCAAATACTGCAGAAGCTGATCTTTTAGCCATATTGACTGAAAGTATAAACAAAATAATAAGTTTTAAATAATGCAGCTAAATGATACAAGTTTGATACATAGCAATAAAATAATAATATGTATAAATACAGGTTAAATTGATAATTTTATATCATACATTTTTTCAAACTTTACCTTTGGGTCTTACCTAGGTAAACGTGTTAAATCACTATTATGAATTAGAATAATTTTTTTTTTTAAATTTTTGTACTTTTTTTAAACTTTAAATATACAAAACTGTAATTTTCTGATTTTTTTTTAGAGAAAATGCATATAATCATTAATTTAAGTGAATGTTGCCTATTCTACTCCTTCCTTACAATTAAATAAACCTTATATCTAATTTTCTTAACCTAAAATTTCAGTGCTTTTGACCTCTTTACAAATTTTAGGAAACCCCGGCCATAACCCCGGCCCCGGCCAAATTTGGGTGACCCTGGCCCCGGTCGGTCCCTATATATATATATATATATATATATATATATATATATATATATATATATATATATATATATATATATATATATATATATATATATATATATATATAAGGTAAATGTCTCTTTCCAAGTCACTGATTTTTTCCTTCATATATCAAAACTATGAAGACAAATTGGTCTGAAATCTTTTATTTTTTAGGTTTATTGAGCCATGGAAAGCAATTTTATAAACTAGAAACACAAAAAAAAGTTTAACAAAGTAATACTACATGATTTTAATAAAACATCTGACTTTAATGATATATTATTGGCTCTGAATTACTAGGTTGCTGTATTAGGATCAGAGAGAAACAAGTTTAATTTTATAGCTATTTCAGAGCTTTAAAAAAAAAATAAAATTAATATATTGAAACTACAATGACAAAATATTATAAAATAAATTAGATATATTCAATTAAAGAATTTTTTTTATATATATATATATATATATATATATATATATATATATATATATATATATATATATATATATATATATATATATATATATATATATGTAAAGGTGTAGATTGTTTCTGACTTTCGATTGTCAGAAAAATATCGATAATCGAAAATATCGAAGAGGCCTAACGTAAACATGAAGAATTAGAGGGCTACGGCCCTA
Source organism: Armadillidium nasatum (assembly GCA_009176605.1). Lineage (NCBI taxonomy): Eukaryota > Metazoa > Arthropoda > Malacostraca > Isopoda > Armadillidiidae > Armadillidium > Armadillidium nasatum. The sequence goes on along the minus strand of SEYY01014260.1, from coordinate 21,124 downwards.
TTACACCAGACATACACACAATTATTATTACTTATTTTTCTAGCAGAACCTAATTCGACTTATCATAACCTGAACTACCGAAGTTGCCGTAAAAGAGGCCTAACCTACACAAGAAGTTGCCGTAAAAGAGGCCTAACCTACAAAAGAACGTTCGCACGTACATCACAGGTAAAAAAAAAAAATTATAGGTATAAAAGTATCGATTAAAATAAAATATTGATATAAAAAATATCGAAAGTCAGAAACAATCTGCACCTAAGCCATATATATATATATATATATATATATATATATATATATATATATATATATATATATATATATATATATATATATATATATATATATATATATATATTACTGGTTTTGTATAAAACACCATGGACAAATGCAGGATATCTAAGTTTGTAATTAATATAAACTAATTATGTACTGCACATGTAAAACTGATTGCAAATTCATGATTTTAAGTTAACAAATACTGTACATACTTTCCTTCCTTTAAATATTTTGCCTAACATTTACTCTAGCCAATTAAATAATACTGGAAGGGCCATAAAAATTCTTAAGCAATATAAAAGTCCAGACTATATTTTGAATTGCTATTTTTTAAGTAAAAGCGGGCAGACACCATAATGATTTTTTGCTCAACAATATAGTTTTCTTTGCTCTTTCTAATGATATTTATTACAAGTCTGTATTTAATTGTGATCAAATTCATTCCAAGCTTCAAACATAGACTACTTTTGGGTTTTTCCAAAAACTTGTCATTGCATTTGGCATTCTATCACAAAAATTGATAATAATAGAAACTTGTGCTTTTCACTAATAATCACTATATATCTGTAAATCTCACAGCAAACTTTGGTAACTGTGGAGTATGTAGTTTGGAAGACCACTTTTTGGGAGTTTTCTGACATTTAGACAATTTTTAAAATAACACCCTTCCACCTCTGATTTTGCTTAAATTATGTATAAGGTTTTTGGCAATGATATCAATTCTGAAATTATGAGGTCAATTGGACAAACAGTTACAGTTATGACCTTGTTAATTCTGGGGTCAAGACCTGACATCATCTTTGGTTCCCTATATCTTGTGTAAGAAAAGTTATAAAATAATATATATATATATATATATATATATATATATATATATATATATATATATATATATATATATATATATATATATATATATATATATATATATATATATATATATATATATATATATTGAATCAGAAAAAAAATAAAATTCCAAATATGCAAGTTTCATCATTGTTACTTGAAAAATAAAAATTTTATAATTACACAAAATGTCATAATTTGACATCTTGGGCAGTGACTCAAAAAAAATCATTCATGTTAAAAAAATGAAGGACATTAATAATGTATAAGAATCAAAAATAAAAACATTGTGTATTGATATTCATTAATGAATATTTGATTTTAAGTGAATGCTTCTGAAATCAAATTTGACAAATATCCTAAAATAATTACCAACAATTTTATTTTTATTTATTTTTAAAGGTATACATATATATATATATATATATATATATATATATATATATATATATATATATATATATATATATATATATATATATATATATATATATATATATATATACTTTGATAATAATTTAATAACCTCTGATTAAGATCGTAAATATATGTACCTTAAAAGGTATTCAAATATTTATTATTCATGAACTTTTGTATAAATATATAATTCAGTCTAATGCCACCTCTTAAAGTAGGGGAACTCATATTTGGCATTATATTGAGTCCTGGTATACTCCATGAATCTTTCTTTGATGGATGGGAAATAAGAGGAGTTAGCTGATGAGGGATCTGCAGGAACAAGAAAGTTAAGTACAAAGTTACCAAACTCCTTCACAATGCTCTTCAATAATTTTTTACCACACAATTTTGTTGTATATACAACCAATATATTGCCCAATATTTGCATATTCTGATTTATACAAATATGGTCATGTGCACTTCCTTTCACTCTCTTTATTCTTTTCTTTTCTTGAGTGCCATTTAAAATTATAGACTATTAGTTTTGTAGTTATTGGAACAAACCTATGATAAACTTTGTGTTCAAGAAATAGTTCAACTCACTAAATCTTTTCTTTAACTTTTCATCAGCTTCTACCAGTTCAGTTCTCAATGATGAAGAAGTATGTGATGGACTTAAGTTTTGTTCACAGAAGTGAAACATGTCCTTCTGTCAAGATATGGATTGTAGTTGTTCTCTGCAAACTTGCTCTAGCAGTTGCTCTTATGACTCCCATGAATACTGTCACAGGCTGTCTTATCATGGTAAGGAGCAAGGAAGTTTTTTTCGCATTTCAAACCCAAATATGATGACAGAGATTGATAAAGTTATACCTGTTTTTATATTGGCCTGCACAACCATCAGTGATATAATGTACTTTTTTCAAGCAAAGGAGCTTAAATATATAAATGTATGAACTTTTATTGTGTTATGCAGAATGGCTTTTGACAGAAAACAGTGATGATAATCTTGGAGAGTTGACCTTAAGTATACAATAAATGGGTGGACCATACACTGAGAATTCTCCCAGTGGAAGCCTTGAGCAGCATTTTGTACTATGTAAGAATAATTTTCTGAAAAGTATCTAACTATTATTTCCTCAATCTCTGGTTTCAGATTTTCTTTCAACTCCTTGAGATACTGGGATTGCTTTTTTGCCCATTAACTTGAACTTTAATTTTTCATCAGCTTCTACCAGTTCTTAATGATGAAGTATGTGATGGACTTAAGTTTTGTTCACAGAAGTGAAACATGTCTTCTGCTGTCAAGATATGGTTTGTAATTGTTCTCTGCAAACTTGCTCTAGTAGTTGCTCTTATGATTGGGATTGCTTTATTGCAAGAAAATGATGATAAACTATGTTGAAGATTTTCTTAGGTTAAAAATTCATCAATTGCAGGGATTAAATCTTTATATATATTATGCATTTATAAAATGATAGTTCAGTTTTAATTTATGAGTTATTCTTGCACCTTTTCTTAAATATACAAATTAAGGATATATATATATATATATATATATATATATATATATATATATATATATATATATATATATATATATATATATATATATATATATATATATATATATATATATATATATATATATATATATATATATATTAAGCCTACTTGTAATTATTTTTAAAGTGACATCAATGTTTTAAAAACATGTTATATACAGTGGAACCTTATTAGTTGAATGGCCCATTAACTTGAACTTCTTGTAATTCAAACAGAAATACAAACTGGGTAGACAATGGTTTAAAATTTATTTAAAAATGGTAAAGTGAAATGTTTAACTTTTATTATGTATACATATATTTTTCATTATGCTTAACCCTGTTATTTTTATAATAAATGTATTTAATACTATTTCACCTTGTGAGTTCCAAACTTTGAGACAATCTTTCTTGCCAGAAGACTTACAACTTATTTCATATGATTTGTAAAATGCATGTGCAGCCGTTTTCTCTTCATTTGAAATTGATTTACCTTTGCACATTGTAGGAACCTCTTGTAAAATTCCATGTTCTTTCTTGAGCTTATGACTGTTTTTTACCATATGAATGGTTGTATTAAAGAATTGTGCAGTTTCTCTTAGTGTGTATGGCTATACAGTATTTGCATTTTTAGTTGGTTTTAACCACAAAAAAAACATGAAGGTTTAAACCAAAAAACCTTGATCAATTGTTTCCATTTGCTTCAAATTTATCTTTCAAATAACAATGTTGAAACTTGCATATTTAGATTGCTTGTTTTTTTTTTTTCTGATATATAATATATATATATATATATATATATATATATATATATATATATATATATATATATATATATATATATATATATATATATATATATATATATATATATATATATATATATATATATATATATATATATATATATATATATATATATATATATATATATATATATATATATATATATATATATATATATATATATATATAATGTGGGTCCCCAAATTATGGGGGACCAAAGATGATGAGGTCAGGCTGTGACTTCAAAATTAACAAGTCATAACTTTTGAACTGTTTGTTCAATTGACTTCATAATTTCAGTGAAAGCAACTTTTTCTTGCACAATAATTTCATATTTGTCAAGATTCTCACTTGATGATGGTGATTGTAATGGAGATTCATTCAATGAACAATTGTAGCTAACCTTAAAATATGTTTTTAAACACTTTGTTGTTTATTTCATATTAGATTATTAGGGTATTGCCTACCTACCATTTTTCGAGATATTATTTTGATACTAATTCTAAAATTAATACTAATGAAGAACTTAATTTTTTTTAATGTTGAAACATCTAAGAGTGGTAGAATATTCAACATATTTACATCTGCTTCATCATTATTCATTAAACTAAGATTGCTGTGTATACTTTCAACATCAGATTGATGATCACTTTCAAGAGGAAGAAGAGAGCCTGGTATGTCATCTAAAACATTTGGATTCTCATTTTCCATCATTTTACACATATTTCGACAAAAACGTAGGTTACTGTATTATTTTTAACTGGATCTTCACAGTTTTTTCTTTCTTGGTGTTTTGCTTTAAACACTATATTAATAATTTATATATTTAACAGATTTATTAAATATTTTTGGTCCCGAATATAAATTACTTTGAGGAAAAAATTTTGAAAATGAAAAATGTACATATGAATTACAAATTGACTGAAAATTATATACACTTAAATGTAATTCATCATACATATATATTTCATGATTCATGTAAGTATGGCTAAAACCTGGTTATTACCCACTTTTGTTTAGTTAATCAGATTTTTTGAGTGCTATTTTAAGTAATTTGACTATGGAATATTTCACATGAAAATCAAATATCTGTGAAAGAATATCAGTACACAATATTTTTATTGTTGATTTTTATACATTATTAGTGTGCCTTCATTTTGACATGAATGATTTATTTTTATTTTTTTTGAGTCTGTCCAAGAGGTCAAATTTTTACTATAACATATTGTGCAATTGTAAAATCGTTATCTTTCAAATAACAATGTTGAAACTTGCATATTTGGAATGCTTGTTTTTTTCCTGATATATATATATATATATATATATATATATATATATATATATATATATATATATATATATATATATATATATATATATATATATATATATATAATATATATATATATATATATATATATAATTTGGTCCCCCAAATTATGGGGGACCAAAGATGATGAGGTAAAGCTGTGACTTCAGAATCAACAAGGTCATAACTCTTGAACTGTTTGTCCAATTGACCTCATTATTTCAGAATTAAATTCAGTGCCTAAAACAACCTTATACACCAAATTTAGCAAAATTGGAGGTAGAAAGGTTTTTGGCTTGTGTTGAAATATATATACTTTTATATTACAAGTATTCTTTTTCCTATTTTGTGTAATATGAGCATCAAAAACTTACGAAAATTTACTATTAAAGATTCATATGCTATTGTACAGAGAAGGTATTTTTTGGAATATTGATTTCTAGACTAATATTATATTAATATATGAATATAATGATATATCACTATGTGATAAATACATTTGAATGCATGGTACACAAACATTTGTCTATTGGGACTCTACCCACTTTGATAGTATCTATTGATATTTATTGATAATCAATATTTATATTAATATTTTTCTTTAATATATTGATTATTGGCTTATTGATATTCAAAATGGCATCTCTTCTATACAATAATAGGTAGGCAATAAATCTTTATAGATTTTTTTAAAAGGTTTTTGATATTTTTATATATATATATATATATATATATATATATATATATATATATATATATATATATATATATATATATATATATATATATATATATATATATATATATAAGGTAGGTTCGGGTAATAAGGCCTGTCGGGTAATAAGGCCTAAGCAATAAAAATCCAATTTAAAATTCATTGAATCGTGCAAGATCACAAACGTAGGTAGCTAACACTCAAAGATGGTTCCTCAAATGTCGCGACGCGATGGCTCGCGTGATGTCGCCAGTGCGGCTTCATTCATTGTTGGGGAGCGGTTATGCAGCACGAATTAATAAAAAAGTCGTCCGATACAAACGTAAAGTAATTTTTGAAATATTTCACATAACTATGTAATTTTGCATTATAGATTTCTATCATTTGATACTTTTATGACCTTTGAAGTTTAAATTATAATATCATGGTTCGAATCCTATTATTTTTATTTTTCTTTACACACGTTGTCTGAGGATATTAAGGCCTACAAAATTTGACCGTAGGCCTTATTATCCTCCTTTTTGTATCAATATTAAAGTTTTAGTTCGTATCTTTTTTAAAATGCAAGGAGTGTTATAATAAATAATGACAACTGTTAACTACTTGTTTATTGTTTATTTTCAGTGATAGCAATCACAATGTCCCCCAAACGAGCATTGTGGTCTGAAAATGACTTGGTGTCGGCTGTTCAAGCGGTAGAAAGAGGAATACTGAGCACCTATAAAGCTGCTGAAATAAAAAGAACAGTATTTAAGCAGCTTATGCTTACACCAGTCAAAAATACTGAAAAAACACCTATCGTTAGGAGAAAAGCCTTAAATTATAGGGGAACTCCAGTCACTAAAGACCTGTTTGACAAAAACAAGGAAGAGAAGAAAATAATAAAGACGTCGAATCTCAAAGGTAGAAGTGATACTAAGCAGAAACAAGTGAGTTGGTACTGTCATGGTTGTGAAGAGGATAAGATGGCAGATATGAGGCAATGTGCTAAATGGGGCAAGTGGTATCACGAGGAGTGCGTCGGTTTGTCAGCAGATGATACGGACTTTTTTGAGTGTCCTGATGGCTGTTAATCAAAGGAATTTGTTGCTTTTTGTAAGACTTCATGCATGATTAATGCATATCTATGATTATTGATCTCAATTACCAAATATAAGATGCCTATTTTGATTATCTATGTATGTTAAAGTCTTAGGCCTTATTACCCGACCATAGTATAAAAAGGCCTGTAGACAGGGTTTTAAAAAATGTTTAATTTTGTTTTTGTTTACGGCAAAAGTTGCCATTTTTTGTTTATATTTTATAATAATGGTTCTATAGGTTTACTTACCATTAAAATTGGTTGATTTCGATATATAGTTTTTATTTTATTTCAAATCTCCCTTAGCTAGGCCTTATTACCCGAACCTACCTTATTATATATATATATATATATATATATATATTATATATATATATTATATATATATATATATATATATATAATAAATATTATATTATATATATATATATACCTCGCACAGTATGGTAATTGGTTCCGGCAACTTCCTGTACTGTTTGAAACTTCATTTTTAAAGGAATGTAAGCTATAGGAAAAATGGTAATTGGTTCCAATAATTTTTTTGTCAGCATTTTTTTTGATTATCGATATCTGTATTAATTATAATTTCTATGCTTGAAATGAATAAAATGTAAGAATGAATAATAAAACGACAAATAAATTTAAAAGCTTTTTTTAATATATTGAACAAAAAAAATATTTAAAGATTTTATTTTTTATAAACAAAAAAAAAAAAAAAAAAAAAATATATATATATATATATATATATATATATATATATATATATATATATATATATATATATATATATATATATATATATATATATATATATATATATATATAAATTGTCTGTTCTGGGGATAAAGACTGGAGTTCACTAAACTCTATCAGAGATAGGAAAAGTTTAAGAACTAAAGCAAAAGTAAAGGCTGATATGACCTGATATATGTATAGTTCTACTATTAATTGGGTATAGATTGACTATAATTTTGATGCATTACAGATGTAAAAATGTTATGGAAATTATGCAGTATATTCTCTTCAATTTTTTTTTCCCCAGCATAATAGATTTGTTGGTCAAGCTCGAGAAATGGAGCCAGATGTCCTCTTTATTGGGGATTCTCTTATTGGAAATTTACAGTCTACTGATCTATGGGAGAAATGGTTTGTACCAATGCATAGTCTTAATTTTGGAATTGGTGGAGACCAAACTCAGAATGTATTATGGCGTCTTCATAATGGAGAGTTGGAATGTCTTAAACCAAAGGTATTAATATATATATATATATATATATATATATATATATATATATATATATATATATATATATATATATATATATATATATATATATATATATATATATATATATATATATATATATATACAGTATATTAGGGATGGAGTAATACCAAAATTTTAACCGATGCAGATACCAATAATTTTAAACCATCTGATACCAAGTATCAGATGATATGATACCTCTAGAATATACCAATACCAATTTTTTTTACTAAACTCATGAAGGCTGAAACAAGATTTTTAACATTCAATGACAAAAATTTTAGTTTACTGATACTCGTAATATCTAGTTATTTTTAAGTTACATTGATAAAAAAAAACTAATGATATATAGGTGATATAGGAATGGTGCCACCAAGGCTTTACAGCCAACATGCCTTAGTGCATGGTATATTTTCTTCATTAATTTCTGCTGCATTCGTGGTCTTCAATCATTTCCATTTTGCTAAAAAACTTTCTTCTTCTAGACTTTACCTCTTATTCTTGACCGAAGCTCGGATGCTTGAGCATTCTGACAGCAAACCAATTTTCTGTTTCCCATACTGTCTATTCTCAATTTTCAGCCAAAGGAGGTTGTTATGCATATGTGTACAGCGATTATGTTTGCTTATGTTTCAAGCAAATATTGGCTAACATTCAGTCTGTGTGTTTTAAAGAAAAACCCATTAGGGTGGCAAATAGAAAACCTAATTGGTGGAGTAGAGAGATAAAAGAGAAAATCAGTGAAAAGCGTAGATGTTTTAAAATGTTCAAAGGTAGGAGAAGGGGGGAAGATTTGGAACATTATAAGAGAATTAGGAATGAACTTAACCAGTCAATAAGAAGAGCAAAGAGAATGGCAGAAATTAATTTGGCAAGAAACAGTAATAAAGACCTGAAAAAGTTTTTTAGCTTTTATAAATTTAAAAGCAAGGATAAGAAAATTGGCCCAATTAAAATTGATGGGAATTTAGTAAGTTCAGATAAGGAATTGGTTAATATTTTCAATGCTTATTTTGCATCAGTGTTTACTGAGGAAAGGTTGGATAGCAGTTTAGAGACTAATAGTTCTAGTATACATGTAATGAATAGGTGTACAACATTTCAAATTGAGTTAAATGAAATCGCATCCTTACTAGAACATATTGACCCAAATAAGGCAGCGGGTCCGGATGGTGTATATGGTAGAATTCTAAAAGAGGGGAGTAGCAGTATTGCAAAGGCACTGTATTTGATTTTTAAGCGATCTATTGCTTTTGGAGAGGTACCTGAGGACTGGAAAGCAGCATATGTGGTGCCCATATTTAAAAAAGGTAGTAAAGAAGATTTAGGGAACTATAGGCCAGTTAGTTTAACATCTCTGGTTGTGAAAATTTTGGAAAAGTTACTGAAAAGTCATATAGAGAAGCACTTAGATGATAACAAGATACTATATAACTCCCAGCATGGCTTTAGAAAGGGTAGATCATGTCAGACAAATCTACTAGAATTTATGGAATATATTACTGAATGTATAGACAGGGGTGATCCAGTTGATGTCATATATTTAGACTTTAGCAAAGCTTTTGATAAGGTACCCCATGTTAGGCTGATGCAAAAGTTGTCGCAGTGTGGTATAGATGGAATGGTACACAATTGGATTAAAGAGTGGTTAAAGAACAGAAGGCAGTGTGTATTACTTAATGGTAATAAGTCATTATGGGAAACGGTGAAGAGTGGGGTACCACAAGGTTCTGTGCTGGGACCACTTTTGTTCCTTATATATATAAATGATTTAGACAAAGGTCTTAAATGTAAGGTTTCTAAGTTTGCAGATGATACCAAAGTGGTTACCTCAGTAAGGAATAATGATGGATGCATAAAGCTTCAAGGTGATCTAGATAGACTTCTTGGTTGGGCAGAGAGGTGGCAAATGAACTTTAATAGTAAAAAATGTAAAGTTCTTCATGTAGGTTACTCAAATGAAGGATTTAATTATGAAATGAATGGGGAGTGGCTTGAGACTGTGGACCAAGAAAAGGATTTAGGTGTGATTATTAGCAGTAATCTGAAGGTGGGTGATCAATGTTTGGAAGCAAGGAATAGAGCTAATAAGATGTTAGGTATAATTAAATCGCAATGTAGTTTACAAGAGCAAAGAGGTTATAAGCAAACTATATAATAGCTATGTCAGGCCAGCATTAGAGTATTGTGCACAAGTTTGGGCTCCTCATTTAAGAAAAGACATAGATATGCTGGAGAGAGTACAACGTCGAGCAACAAGGATGATTTCTGGCTTTGAAAATAAGAGCTATGAAGAGAGGTTGAAGGAGTTAGGAATGTTCTCAGTTGAAAGGAGATTTCTCAGAGGGATATGATACAAGTTTACAAAATATTTGCATCTGACAGTAATACAGAGATTGAAAAATACTTTATAGTGGACCATGGAAGAGTAACTAGAGGACATAATAAGAAAATTAAAAAGAAGCCATGCCATCTCGATCTAAGAAAATACTCTTTCAGTAATAGAGTTGTTAATTTTTGGAATGACTTGCCACAAGAGATTGTTGACTGTGATTCTCTTGTCAAATTTAAAAGGGGCTAGATAGATATATGGATGGTTTAGGTATTATATAGAATAACTTGACTAAGCCAAATTGGCGGTATATATGAATTTTTAGATCAACAGATCAACCTATGACTAAGCCTAATGGCAGTTTTTGTAGTGGGTGATGGTTCATTGAATATTGCATGTGTAATGGGGCTTAGTTTTTCTTTTATCTATGCATGACTATGCATGAATGAACTGATAACTGGGATGGGATAGACCTAGTCTTTTTTGTGCATGTATTAGTATTGTGTTATTATTTGTTTGGACTGGGACAGTCTTGATAGGCCCTTGTGGCTTCTAACTGTCTCTATTTTCCTATGTTATGTTCCTATGTCCTATGTCTCTCATGTCTCTAATTTGGAATCTTCTGAATATTCCACCTTGTGTATTTAAGCTTTCTTGCCATTCATGTGTTCTTTTTATCTCCTAATTTTACTAACTATGTTAAATTCTTTGACTATCTAAACTCCAAAATAGATCACATTCTCCTCATGTCCTTTCTCAGAAATCATCATAGGTGATTTCAGTGTACCCCACTATCACAGGATTTCTTCTAGTTATTATGATACGATCAGTGAACGTGCCTTTCAGTTCTCCATCCAAAATGATCATGAGCAATTAGTGCAGCTCTTTACTCATATCCCGATTGCCTTGGAGATGAACCTAACATTCTAAGCCTTTTTTTAAACTTCTAATTCTTCTCCTTATACTGTCAAATTCTATCATCCCCTGGGTTCTTTTGATCACCTTATCTCTGTATCCTCTTCTATCTTCTCAATTCTTCCGCAAGAAAGACCCCTGTCTGTTGTGAGGAAAGGTTTGTGACATTTCCATGCACAAGCTGGTCTGCCTTGTGGTTGTACTTTTTTGATTTCCTGTGGAAGGATTATCACTTCCGTGGGAAGGGTTCCTCAGTGTACGCAAAGCACATTTCTGAGGTGATTCTCAGTGGCATGGAGACTTACATTCTATAATCATACTTTACAAACCTTGGTTTAACTCTGCTTGTCCTCATGCTATTTGTCACAGGGATGTTGCCTTCAGGAATAACCATTGTTTTCAAACCTCAGAAACTCATGCAATTTATATTTCATCCCAGAATTGTGCAAAATCTGTTCATCATAGCACCAAAATCTCATTTCTTAGTGCAAGATGCAATAATATTCTGGCTTCTCTTCTTTACACTCTTTCAGACATTTTGCACAATATGTCAACTCAAACTTTACTTCTTCCTCTTTCATTCATTTAGTATTTTCTTTTGGCACAACTGTCATTTTACCTTCTTCCAAATCTGAACTCTTCGCTCAAACTTTTTGCATCTAATTCAGCTTTAAATAGATGATTTCAGAGCTATTTCTCTTCCTTCAACCCCCTCCCCCCAACTTATTTATGCCTTCAATTGTAATTTCTTTTAAAGACATTTCTGCTCTCTCTCTCTCTTTTTTTTCTTTTTCTTTTTTAAGGAGGAGGAAACCATGAAAACTAGAGATTTTTTACTTTTTTTAACATTTGACTTTGTGCACATCTTTTTAATTTCTTAACTTGTTAATTTTTTAATTTGTGAGAACATGGACAGACAAGCAAATTCTAGTGCTTATAAATTTATAGCTCATAAAATGTGATGCAGAAATAATCTTTTCTCTAATTCCTATGTTGATTCGATTTCATCTTGGAGAGTATATTTGGCCTCCACTGTTAAACAACCTTTCACTCTCAATAGAAGGTGGAGCATAGAGATATTTTTAAGCCAATGAATGGAAATTACTCAGCAAAATCATTCAGAAATTTGACAATGATGATTGAGAAAAAAATATGCCAATTTTGCCAATGATTGACCATTAATCGTCCCATCATATATATATATATATATATATATATATATATATATATATATATATATATATATATATATATATATATATATATATATATATATATATATATATATATATATATATATCCAATGAAAACACTAGGCATATTATAGCATATTTCAAATTGAAAGGAGTAATGAAGAGTGGAGTTATTAACTTAAGAGTGGATAAGTGACGAAACATCAGAGAAGGTTATTAATGAATTAAAGAAAAATAGTTGGGGATAGGATAGATCCCTAAGGAACAACCATTATTAATAGATTTAAAGCATGAATAGTGACCATCTGCAACACACTATTGAAGGTTTTCGATATGTCCAACATGACAGCAAAAGGTTAACGAAATGCCGAAGAGTTGAGAACCCAGAGTCGGAGAAAAGAGAAAGAAGAACACCAGCAAAGCATTTTTTTTAATGAAAGCCATACTGGTGATCAGAACAAAGATTAGAAGATTTGAGATGTTTCCGAATCTTTCTGTTCAGGATAGGTTCAAAAACTTTAGAAAGAATGAAGGTTGAAGAAACAGGATGGTAATTGAAGGGTTGAGGGGTTCTCCCCCTTTTCTGTTACAGGTTGAATGAGAGTATTTTTTCCAGCATGAAAGGTAGATTGAAGTAGAAAGACGTAGAGAAAATAGTTTTCTAATGCAGGGTGCATGCTCAAAACAAGATTTGAGAACCACAGGAGAAATACCATCCAGGACTGTATGTATGCTTTCTTAGGGTTAAGCTCAGACAGAGTAGAAATGACATCTTCAGAAGAAATTACAATTTTAGGCATAAATGAGTTGAGGGGTTGAGGAGGAGGTGTAGTTCTAAAATCCACTAAAGTTGAATTAAAAGCAAATGTTTGTGCAAAGACTTCAGCTTTAGAAGAAGCCAAAATGGGCAGCTGTGCCATCAGAAGATACTAGAGGAGGGAAAGATGAAGAAGCAAAGTTCAAGCTGACATTTTTTGCAAAAGTGCCAGAAAGAGCATGAAGAAAAGGAACCAGAATGATTATCGCATTTTCTCTGAAGAAATGAATTTTTGGTGTTATGAAAAATAGATTTTGCATAATTCCAGGATGAAATATAAGTTGCATATTTTCTGGAGTTTGAAGACAATAAATATTTCTTGAAGGGAGTATCCCCGTGGCAAATATCACTAAAGCATGCAGAGATAAACCAAGGTTTGTAAGGTTTAATAGTAGGAAAAGATTTTGGAATATTCGCCTCCAAACCAGAAAGATTCACCTCTGTAATATGCACTGCACACCTATAAGGACCCCTTCCAAACAAAACAGTACAACCGCAAGTCCGACCAGCTTGCATACTGAAGTGCCTCATACGTTTCCTCGCAATTGGTGGTCTTTTTCTTGCAGAATACTTTATCAGAGATAAGAATGTGATGGGAGGTACCCAGAGGAGGATAGAGTTTAACAGCATAAGTAGAAGAATTAGAAGTTAAAAATAAAATTTTAAGAATGTTTGAGTTCATTTTCAGGATGATCAGGAATACTTGTAGGGAGCTGCACCAACTGCCCAAGGTCATTTTGGATGGAGAATTGGAAGGCATGTTCGCCAGCTGTATCATGAGAAGCATAAGAAAACCATTGTCAGTGGTGAACAGTGAATTCACGTAATATGATGATTTTTCAGAAAGGAGAAGAGGAGAGAATGTACTCTATTTTGGAGTTTATATAGTAAAAGAATTTAGGATAGTCAGTAGAATTAGGAGATAAATAAGCAGAACAAATGAATTTGTTCATGGAATGGCAAGAGAGCTTAAGCCATTTGGTGGAAAATTCAAAAGACTCCAAATTAGAGAGACAACAATAATTGTTACCCACATATGCACAGCTACCACCTTTGGCAGAAAATTGAGGATAAAGACAGTAAGAGGATACAGAAAAAGGTTTGCTATCAGAATGCTCAAGCACCTGAGTTTTGGTAAAGAAGAATACTTGAATCCTTTTTCGTGCTCATCAACTGGGACATCAGCACATTCAACAAATTAATCAACACAGAAATAGTAGTGTCCAATAAAATGGAAATTGTGTTGAAGATAGCAAATGTTGCAGAAATTAATAATGGAAATAGACTGTGCACCAGAGCAAATCAGGCACCACCCCTTTCATCGAAGGCCACAAACTCCCCAGTTTGTGATGTGGGAAGGGGTGGATAAGGGGCTATTTTTGAATGCTGCCCCTCTATGCTTCTCTGAGCCTACTTGTGTATCCAATCTTGAATTATTATAATTTTTCAAAAAGGATAAGTTGTCTGTAGTAGTATTTATTCTATGTGAAAGGAGTGCCTCCTTCATGTAGAAGAATGTGGAGACGATGAACACGAAATATATATATATATATATATATATATATATATATATATATATATATATATATATATATATATATATATATATATATATATATATATATATATATATATATATATCACATGGATTGTGGGATAGAATCCATTTTGATAGATCTAAAGTTTCATATTTCAATAGTTTTATTTATGGTCATTGAATATTTTCAGTCTTGTTTCAACTTTCATGAATTGGGTAAAAAAAAATTAGTGTAGGTACATGTAAATTCTAGATATATTGTATCAGTACTTGGTATCAGGAGGTTTAAAACTATTGTTATTAGTTAAAATGTTGGTAATGCTCCATCCCTTTTTATATATATATATATATATATATATATATATATATATATATATATATAATATATATATATATATATATATATATATATATATATATATATATATATATATATATATATATATATATGAACCAACAGGGCCCTAGCCCTGTTAATAATCAGGGAAAACCAGGGTTTACCTGCCAGAGTTAATTGCAAATTATACCTATTAATGGTGTAATTAAAACAAACAAAATATAAGAATATTTGGATTTTAATTCTATTACTCTGTTACATATTATTGTATTTTAAAAACAGTAACATTTCTATATTATTTGGTAATAGTTTGATTCTATCTTTTTGAATTGATTTCCCTACTTTGAATTCTCTTTCACTGGCTATGGAGCTTGCTGGTGGGCACAAATATACTCATTGACAGTGTTGCTAATGTGGGAAGATCATTCTTGTTTGCCTTTCAGAAGACAAGAGAGTCATTGTTGATGTTAGTTGATGCATATAATCATTAATTTAAGTGAATGTTGGCTATTCTATTTCTTCCTTAAAATTAAATTAATCTTAATTAAAATTATATCTAATTTTCTCAACCTAAAATTTCAGTGCTTTTGATCTCTTTACAAATTTTAGGCAACCCTGGTCAAAGCCCCAGCCAAATTTGAGAGACCCCAGTCGGTATATATATATATATATATATATATATATATATATATATATAATATATATATATATATATATTATATATATATATATATATATATATATATATATATATATATATATATATATATATATATATATATATATATATATATAAGGAAATGATTTAGTCAAGTAAAAAGTTATTATTATTTATATATATCATTTATTTTTAAATATTCTGGAAACATTTCAGAGTGTGGAAAATAGTTATTTATTTATTTTTTTTCCATGTAGGCATTATTGAGTGAGTGAGTTTTTTCGGGTTGGGCCCACACCTGCCAACCCTGTAATATACACCTATTTTTTTTAAGTAAGGATAGGATTGTTCACAAGTCAAATTAGTTGCATATACCATTGCCTTTATTGGTTCTGTTCATTTTAAATTTATACAATCATGCAAGTACATAATTAGCTAACAAATGTAGTAAAAATAATCTGTAAAGAATTCCTAGAACATTTTACTAATTTTTTTTTACTTTAAGCTAAATTTGTGCAACTCCCTGTATCCTAGTCCCAGACTTGGGACATTGATTACTATTTATATTAATACATTTGGCAGGCTGTTGTGATATTAGTAGGAACCAATAATCATAATAATACTGCTGAAGAAGTAGCAGAAGGAGTTATGGAAATTTGTAACACCGTTAGAGAAAAGCAACCTCAAGCTTACATTATTGCATTAGTAAGTTTTTTTCTCTTGTTCAGATATTAAAACTTGTGAAATAAAAACTTTTATATGTCTGAGTAGGTTGGAAAAAATTATTTGTTAAAGTTCATGTTAATGATTATCTACATTATTTCAGACCATACCTCCAAGAGGACAAAAACAC
Organism: Armadillidium nasatum; assembly: GCA_009176605.1. NCBI lineage: Eukaryota > Metazoa > Arthropoda > Malacostraca > Isopoda > Armadillidiidae > Armadillidium > Armadillidium nasatum. The sequence continues at coordinate 4,253 of SEYY01014260.1, read as the reverse complement.
AATTCCCTTAGAGAAAAAAATAATAAAGTCAATGCTATGATTATAGAAGGTTTAAAAGATAAGCCTCAATGTCAGGTAAGAAATTTTTTTTTTTTAATTAATTAATTAATGCTATTTCATATATATCGAAATTATAAACTTGTATGAAAATTCAAATGTCTTTGAATGGTAAGTTCATGTAATTTAAATATTCCCTTTTTAAGTAATTAAGAAAATATTTAGGTCTAAAAGTGTATGAAAAGATATGAACTATATAAAAGTGAAATATCTGATGCCAATTTATTTTTCATTAAATTAAAAAAAAAATTTGTTTATTTTTATCAATTTAAAAATTAGATCAAAAGTACTAAAACTACAGATGTCTAGTTTGTTATTTATTTTCCTTCCAAAAGAGATAATTATGCAGAAAACTGTGTTACTTGTTGCAAGAAGTTTTAAATTATTCATTATTGCTAAATTGTCTTCCTTTGAAATCTGCAGCAAATTTTTGACAAAATTCGTGTACAATCGCCATAATTGCCAAATAATTGGCAATTCTAGTAAGCCCAGATGAACCTTCAATGTAGTGCTTTGATTTGATTAATAAATATGCAAATATTTATTAATTAAAACCTTGAAAGTTCTTGACAAAAAAAAAAATCCTCTTTCTCCTGTACCTATTCTCATAAATTTTTTCTTTGTACTTGAAATTATTAGTGAAATGGTGCATGAGATTCTGACATCTGTGAATATAAGAAAAATAGAGACAGTTAGAAGCCAAACGGGCCTATCGAGACTATGATGGGCATTACCAAATCCAAGGCCCTTGACAGGGATGACATGCTTCACTGCTCTCAAAGCTCCTTTCTTTTGAGTTTCTCTCTCTTTGACAAATTTTTTTTTATAGCCAACATTTATTTTTATTTTCCAAATTTTTTGTTGCAATAAACTTATTTTAATAAATATACTTGCTAATCGTTAGGCCTAAATTTACCCTTTAAGTCAAGGTTAAGTTGAACTAGTTTGCTAGGAAAAAAATTAAGGGAAAAGACACTAACCGTATATGATATTTATAAAATATACTCTCGCCTTATTGGCTACATTTCAGGATTTTTCGCTACTTTTTCGATTTTTAAAACTCGATAACTTACTTCCCTTTCGTTTCTCGGACATTTTTAAATAATATTTTTATTCTTTTTGGGGATCATGTTCTACAAATAAGGTAAATTTCGTTACAATCGGCTGGGGTAGATATACTATAGAATAGATATATATATATATATATATATATATATATATATATATATATATATATATATATATATATATATATATATATATATATATATATATATATATATATATATATATATATATATAATAATAAAATAAATTAAAATATCATTATATTTGTTAACATTTTTAGATGTTTTTTTTCTTCTTCTTTTGTCACAGAAATGTTAAATTTTCCGGATGCTAATGCATATATAATGGCAAGTTTCGATGTAGAAAGTTTGTTTACGAACGTGCCTTCAAGAGAAACATTGAACATTGTACTTAATTCATTGTTTACGAATGCCTCCAATGTTAATGGTCTGGATAAATTTTTCTTTCTGTTTGCATTGCTGAGCATAAAGGTATCTCTTATAGAACTTTGGAACATTTCTACAATCTCCCATATTAACTCTGCTTCTCTTAAAAAGGGTCATCCTATACAGGATTCAAATTTTATAATTTTGGACTCTGAATGTGAACCTGACCTCTATTCTTTAGAATCCTTTGAATGTGAACCTGACCTCCATTCTTTAGAATCCTTTGAATGTGAATCGGACCTTCATTCTTTAGATTCCTTATATATTTGGTACCACACTCCAAATATATAATCATAATAATACTCCAAATTTAAATGAAAATTTACACAAAATATTTTGATATTGAAGTAGAACTTTGTAGTTTTGTAAGTACTTTTATATATATATATATATATATATATATATATATATATATATATATATATATATATATATATATATATATATATATATATATATATATATATATATATATATATATATTTTATACTTACAACCTTTCCCACAATCATGGGGTGGTGTCTATCGCAGCCACATTTATCCAAACATTCACCCCTTCACCAGGTTTTGCATTCATTCCTATACTCTGTCAACCGCACATCCTCCTCCCAATTCATCCCTCTATCCCTTAACAGCTCCTTGACATTACTCATCCAACTTCCCCTCGGTCTCCCCCAATCTCTCACACACTCCAATTCTGAAACAAATATCTTTCTAGCCATTCTCTCATCATTCATCCTACAAACATGTCTAAACCATCTCAGCACTCAGCATACTTTGTTCAGTTCTCTCAACCATGCTCTTTCTCCATCCACACATTTCCTTTATTCTAACATTCTTGACTCTATCTCTTCTACTAACTCCACAAACCGCTCTCAGACCTTTCATTTCAAAATATTCTATTTTTTTTTTCTCTTTCTAGCATTCAACCTCCATACTTCACTCCCATACCTAACCACCGGTATACAACATCCCTCAAACATTCTCACCTTCACCTCCCTTGGTAACCTTCCTCTATCCCAAATATCCTTCAAACCACCCAACAACTTCTCACCTTCCCTTTTTTCTATTACTAACTTCATCACTCATACTAAAATTAGCATCTCCAAAAATCAACCCCAAATACTTAAATAAAGTGACTATCTCCAATTTTTAAATCATCTCCCTCAACCACACCCCTCTCTCCATTTTTTTTATCAAAAAACTCAGTCTCCACTCTGTTCACTCTCACACATGCCCTGCTATTCCGATATAAAGCTCTAATACCTTCCCGTACTTTCTCCTCAATATCATACTCAGGTTCTTTCACAGTTTATTCCTGTCTACCCTATCGTAAGCTTTTTCCAGGTCCATAAAGCACATGTACACATCCTTCTTTTTATCTCTACTTTTCTCTTCAATCATTCTTAATGTAAAAACCTGATCCATACAACCCCTTCCTTATCTTAAACCCCCTTGCTCCTCTCCTATTAACCCATCCATCCCTACCCTATTCAGTAAAATTCTTCCATACATTTTCCCCACAACGCTAAATAAACTTATTCCCCTATAACTCCCACACTCAAACTTATCACCCTTACCTTTATACAAAGGAACCACACATGCATCCTGCCAATCTTGTTGTACCACACCTGTTGTCAAACATAAATTAAATATTCTTAACATCCATTCTACCACACTCGTACCTCCTCCCAGCAACAGCTCTCCACTTATTCCATCCAAACTCGTAGATTTACCTCTTTCCACTTTCCTCAAAGCTTTACCTATTTCTCCTATAAGGATTCCCCCCTCAGACTCATCAACCATCCCTCCCCTCTCCCTCATCACAGCCACACTCCTACCCTCCCCCTCATATTCAACAACCTACTAAAATACTCCATCCATCTTGCTCCAACCTCCCTTTCTTCCTGTCTTATTTCTCCGTCTAAGCCCTTTATCCTCCCCTCCCCTCCCCTTTATTCCTTACCTTATTCACCTACTTCCAAAACATCTTAATCCTTCCTCTAAATCCCTCCACAATTTTATTACCCCATTTTACATCTGCTATTTCTTTTGCTCTTCTTACCTCTCTTTTAGCAATCCTCTTTTTATCTATATAAGCCTCTTATTCCTCTATCCTATTTCTACCCCAAAATTTTCAAAAGCTATCTTTTTATCCCTCACAACAATACTCACCTCCTCACACCACCATTCACTTCCTTTTCATTTACGCCTCCCTCCCACCCTTCTTACCCACAAACATTCTTTTCACTTTCTACCAAAGATTCTTTAACCTTACCTATTGTAGCGAAATAAAGTTGACCTGGGGGAAATCCAAAGAAAACCAACAACAAAAAATATAAAATTTTTAATTAATGAAATTCTCAAAAATATAGAGCCTTTCTTCCTTTGATGTTAGAGTTTTGAATTGTAGGAAAAACTTCTTGAAGACAGTGGAGTTTTTCCCTTCACCCAGTTATTCGCCACAAGTCGAAACTAAATATGAAAAATAAACAATTTCAGCAATGGAAAAAACGTAAACGTTTTTAAATTTTATAAAAAGTAAACTTTAAATTCCAACTTCTTTCGGCTAATATTATAAATTTAAATATACGACTCTAGCACGAATGAAGTTAATATGCCAAAGCTAAAATTGTTAGATTAATTTTAATAGTTTACACCTTTACTTTTCCTTCGGACTTA
>SEYY01014258.1:17500-18874 GCA_009176605.1 Armadillidium nasatum | reverse complement strand
CAAAGTTATCAATTAATTATTATAGATGCATGTTATTCTTCCAATCTATAATATAACTAATAGGTTATCTTAACCTTGTGCTGTTTAAAGTTTAATTCATAAATTTCAAATGTAAACCATCAAATTTATATTCGAAGTTAAGTCCAAATAAGGCGATTAATTTCAATTATATTCTAATTAATTAGGATTCTCAGTCTTAATCAATGTTTACTACAAACAGTTTTATTTTATTTATTCATCAAATACCAACCGTCAAATTGTAGGAGGATAAATTGTTTAATTCGTTATCATGGATTCGACAAAATTTCAGTTTTTTAATATTGACAGATAATAGATTCTCTAATTATTTAAATTAATTACTTTGTCTCAAACGAGTTCTAACTGAATACTTGCAGAAATAAATTATCAAAATTACTTTACCTCAGCTGAGTTCTAACTTAATACTTGCATATGATAATTGATTGAAATTAATTAAATTGAAAAAATCCTTTTTTTTTTTTTTTTTTTTTTTTTTTTTTTTTTTTTTTTTTTTTTTTTTTTTTTTTTTTTTTTTTTTTTTTTAGCTCCTCTTCAATATGATTTCCATGCGAAATAATAGATTTTGTGACGCTGAGTCCGAATCCGAAAGATTCAGGATTCTACGAGCTTCCTTTCAGGAGATATGGCCCTTCCAACCCACCCAAAAAAAAAATTGCATTTTTTAAAAAAATGTTGTCAGTCAAAACCGGTTTTTGACCTCTTACAGTGTCTAAAATACTTGAACTAGAGCCAAAGTATTTGGTACCCAAATTGTACGGGTCATTTGAAACTCGAAAACTCTAAAGTCGTTCCTGTATCTAGAAACGTTGAGGAGATATAGCCCCTCAAACTTTAAACTTCTCATTGGTAGGAAGCCAGGTTCCAAAAAAAGGGTATAACTCAATATGGTATGTTTGTGGGCATTTAACTCAAAAACGGTAATAGATAAAAGAACGGCGAATACATTTTTAGAATCAGTGGGCAAAAGTGCTTATGTAAGCACAATATCGAGCCCATTTATCCATTTTTAACAAAGTTATAACGTGTGAAAAATTGGAATAATCAATTTTTGAAAATTTGACAAAGCAAGCCCTTTTAAAGGATCCAAGTGGTTCTTTCTTTCTCTCTCTCATACACACACACACACCACACACACACACACACACACACACACACACACACACACACACACACACATATATATATATATATATATATATATATATATATATATATATATATATATATATATATATATATATATATATATATATATATATATATATATATATATATATATATATATTTTTTTTTTTTTTTTTTTTTTTTTGAAGTTTGGCCTTAAAAGTAGTTCCC
>SEYY01014258.1:7500-12500 GCA_009176605.1 Armadillidium nasatum | reverse complement strand
TTCAAATGTAAACCATCAAATTTATATTCGAAGTTAAGTCCAAATAAGGCGATTAATTTCAATTATATTCTAATTAATTAGGATTCTCAGTCTTAATCAATGTTTACTACAAACAGTTTTATCTTATTTATTCATCAAATACCAACCGTCAAATTGTAGGAGGATAAATTGTTTAATTCGTTATCATGGATTCGACAAAATTTCAGTTTTTTAATATTGACAGATAATAGATTCTCTAATTATTTAAATTAATTACTTTGTCTCAAACGAGTTCTAACTGAATACTTGCAGAAATAAATTATCAAAATTACTTTACCTCAGCTGAGTTCTAACTTAATACTTGCATATGATAATTGATTGAAATTAATTAAATTGAAAAAAAAAAAATCCTTTTTTTTTTTTTTTTTTTTTTTTTTTTTTTTTTTTTTTTTTTTTTTTTTTTTTTTTTTTTTTTTTTTTAGCTCCTCTTCAATATGATTTCCATGCGAAATAATAGATTTTGTGACGCTGAGTCCGAATCCGAAAGATTCAGGATTCTACGAGCTTCCTTTCAGGAGATATGGCCCTTCCAACCCACCCACCCAAAAAAAAATTGCATTTTTTAAAAAAATGTTGTCAGTCAAAACCGGTTTTTGACCTCTTACAGTGTCTAAAATACTTGAACTAGAGCCAAAGTATTTGGTACCCAAATTGTACGGGTCATTTGAAACTCGAAAACTCTAAAGTCGTTCCTGTATCTAGAAACGTTGAGGAGATATAGCCCCTCAAACTTTAAACTTCTCATTGGTAGGAAGCCAGGTTCCAAAAAAAGGGTATAACTCAATATGGTATGTTTGTGGGCATTTAACTCAAAAACGGTAATAGATAAAAGAACGGCGAATACATTTTTAGAATCAGTGGGCAAAAGTGCTTATGTAAGCACAATATCGAGCCCATTTATCCATTTTTAACAAAGTTATAACGTGTGAAAAATTGGAATAATCAATTTTTGAAAATTTGACAAAGCAAGCCCTTTTAAAGGATCCAAGTGGTTCTTTCTTCTCTCTCTCTCATACACACACACACACACACACACACACACACACACACACACACACACACACACACACACACACATATATATATATATATATATATATATATATATATATATATATATATATATATATATATATATATATATATATATATATATATATATATATATATATATATATTTTTTTTTTTTTTTTTTTTTTTTGAAGTTTGGCCTTAAAAGTAGTTCCCGTAACGCTGATTCCGAATATGAACGTTTCATGTTTCTACAAGCTTCCTTTCAAAAGATATTGCAGTTCCAAACAATGCTTTTTTTAAATCTATACGAAGCATAAATGTCTGCAAATTCTTACAATTTCTATAATATTTGAGCTAGAGCCAAAATATTTGATATGAGAATTGTACGTGTCATTTGAAACTCGAAAGGTCTCTTGTGTTGTTGCACTATCTGCAAGGGTAGGCCCAAAAAATTGAAATTTGTCCTTCTTCGGCCAAAAAAACACGTAAAGTCACCCTGGTATGTTTCTCGGCCATTAACTAAAAAACGGTAATAGATAGAAGAACAGGGATTATATTTTTGAAATCAGGAGGCCCAAATGCTTATATAGGTAGAATATCAAGCCGAAGTATCCATTGATAAGAAAGTTATAAGAACTGGAACACTTATGCAAATGTTCAACGGAAAAGAATGCAGAGGTCTTAAAAAATTATTTCACAGGCATGGAATCTATCACTCAGAAGACTTCTTGTTGTTGTTGTTGTTGTTGTTGTTGTTGTTGTTGTTGTTGTTGTTGTTGTTGTTGTTGTTGTTGTTGTTGTTGTTGTTGTTGTTGTTGCTGCTGTTTCTACTGGTGCTGCTGCTGTTTTTGTTAAAGAGAGAGAGAGAGAGAGAGAGAGAGAGTTTTGAGTCTACTAGCTTCTTTCTCTCTTCGGAGCACAATCGAAAAAATTTAGTTCTTTCATTATTATTTTTTTATTTATTTATTTATTTATTTATTTAGTTTATTTATTTATTTACTAATTTATTTATTTATTTATTTATTTATTTATTTATTTATTTATTTATTTATTTATTTATTTATTTACTTATTTATTTCAATTACGCTGAGAGCAAATATCAAAATATCTAATGTAAAGTCTAACACAATCCAAGTAAAATTGTTGCTGCTCCCTGCATGCGTGCCACGTTTCCACTTTTACCGCTTCATTCATACTTATTTGTTTTATTATTTATTGTTATTACTTTTTTATTTATATTTATTTACATTGTATTGCACAGTGATGAAAAAAAAGAGAGTAAATCATATTGAAAGAGAAAATGTTAAACTTAACAACACGTTTACGTTTGGCATCTGAGCCTCTCTCTCGAGCAGAGCTTCGAACGAATAATACACAGGAGGAGGAGGAGGAGGAGGAGACAACGACACAGCCTACTCCAACACCAACATCCCGGGTACTGCTTCATTATTATTATATATATACTATCTTCAAAAAAAATCACATCCTGCGCTCTCTCGCAACCCTACTACTACTACTACTACTACTACTCCATTTCCATTCACAACAACAACAACAACAACACTTGCTTGCTTATAGTAAAAATACACTCACTGTCTGTCTGTCGTGTCGGCATTATTTTTTTTTACGTTCCCTCCCTCCATGCAAATTTCTTTTATCATCCATTCCATCCTATTCAAGCCATTTTGGAAGCTTAAAAAAAGTTTTTTTTTTTTTTACTTTTTACTTTTTTTACTTTTTTTTTACTTTTTTTTTTTACTTTTTTTTATAATTCAAACACATTTTTTTTTTTTTTTTATTTTTAATTCCAAACACTTTTTTTTTTTTTTTTTTTTTTTTTTTTTTTTTCTGTCTCTTTAAGATTTTCACCGATGGACTCCTTCCTTCTTCCATTTTCGAATGCAATGTACCCATCTTTTAATTATATATATATATATATATATATATATATATATATATATATATATATATATATATATATATATATATATATATATATATATATATATATATATATATATATATATATATATATATATATATACGTATGTGTGTGTGTGTGTTGTGTGTGTGTGTATACATATCAAACGCACAAGCCACTTCCAGCTGATATTTTAGCAAAAAAAAATAGAAAATTTGCGTCCGTTTTCTCTTGCATTGCAATGAGTTAAAATCACAGTTTTTTGGGGGCCAAAAACTATTACTAAATATTGTTATTAGTATTATTATTATTATTACTATTATTGCAATTATTATTATTTTCTTGGTTTTTATTTATTATTATTTTTTTTCATTTAAATTTGATAATAAACAAATCAAACGAGAGGTTTCGAACAGGTAATTTAATTAATATTGAAACAATTGGCAACTCTCGGACAGGGAGATTTGAGGCTGCATACCTCTTATAGTACTACTAAACAAAAGCGTTGATGCTTTCTCCAATTTGGATTTCAGTGTTAAAATAAAATATTGTAATACCATTTAATTATTGTAATAATTATAAAATTATTAATCTTTTATGCACAAAGTTTTAACAATTAGAAGCCATTGTAAGTATTATTCCGCAAAATTTTCAAATAAAATCTAAATTCTTTATGTTCGATGCGCATTGACCAAAATTTTATTATTATTATTATTATTATTATTATTATTATTATTATTATTATTATTATTATTATTATTATTATTATTATATATATATATATATTATATATTATATATATATATATATATATATATATATATATATATATATATATATATATATATATATATATATATATATATATATATATATATATATATATATATATATATATATATATATATATATATATATATTGCACAGTTGGTAAAATGGAGGAATGTCGTAAAAAAGCAAATGGCCGACACGTTCAATCTCAATAGAACTTAAAAGTCAAATTTAGATGCCTTCCGATTTTTTTTTTTTTTTTTTTTTTTTTTTTTTCAATTTCCACAAGAGATGGATGGACAAATCCAGAAATCAGGTAAAGTAAAAGGCCGACATGCTTGCTGCAAATTTTATTTTTATTTTAAATTTTTTTTTGGGGGTGGGTAGGGTTTTTTTTTTTCCTAATTCCCCAAAACCCAGGAAACCCCTTTTGAACTGGAAATGGAATCTCGCAACCTGTATATATATATATATATATATATATATATATATATATATATATATATATATATATATATATATATATATATATATATATATATATATATATATATATATATATATATATATATATATATATATATATATATATATATATATATGGTAATGAAATCTAGGGAAAAAAGTTATAATGTTTGAGTTTATTTTTTTTTAATACAATAAAATTATTTAAATTTCTTTGTAGAATTTGATTGTAATTTTCTTTTATTGCTTTACATAGATGATAGTATAGTATATCAAGAATTAAAGAAGAAGAAGAAGAAGAAGAGTCTTTAGAAAGAGAACACGATTCTGGAAGTGATTCCATTTTAAATGCATCAAGAGAACACGATTCTGGAACTGATTCCATTTTAAATGCATCAAGAGAACACGATTCTGGAACTGATTCCGTTTTAAATGAATCAGGTAATTATAACTGTCCACATTGTAGTTCAAAATTTAAGAGAAAATATTGTTTAAATCGTCATTTATCAGCCCATTCGCAAGTTAAATTATTCAGATGTTCTGATTGCGAATATTCCTGCAAGCAAAAAAGCAACTTGAATAAACATATGGTTATACACAGTAAAATAAAATTGTTTACTTGTTCTATATGTAATAATGAATTTTACCGTAAAGACACTTTAAAACTACATATGTTAACACATAGCGCTAAAAAATTGTTCAAATGTAGTGATTGTGATTATTCATGTAGTCATAAAGGGTATTTGAGAGCTCACATGGTAAAGCACATTAGTATAAAATTATTTAAATG
>SEYY01014258.1:0-2500 GCA_009176605.1 Armadillidium nasatum | reverse complement strand
GGTCTTTAAGAGTTTAATCTAGTTTACTGGTTATTTGTGTGTAACCAAGGCTTAAAAAGTTGACTTAATAGGAGTAAATTATATATACAAGGCTGGACTTATGAATAAATTAAATAATTATTACAATATATGAGAAACTAAGCTTCGATTTGAAATTAGTTTTCAACAAGTGTGGTATTCATTATAAACAGGCAACATTTACAAAAGATTTAGTAATTTTCGAATGAAAGAGTAAAGCAAATTTTGTACTGTTGTGCATATGGATGTGCAATTTACAAAATTTTTGGTCTATATTCATTTTCCCAGAGTTGAGGTTAAAATATATAAATATTCAGTATAATCATTGAGGATATTCAAGAAAATTAATTACGAAAAAAGGTGAAAGATACCAGAATAAAAAAAAAATATTTAAATCAAATGTTCTATTCTAGCAGTCCACACTGGAACTCTTCAATGGCAAGAATTGGGCCCCTGAGCCACAGTTTGCATTCCCTTATTTCAAAGGGAAATCTCTTTATACTTTTTCAATACTTGCTTACACACCTCTCAATATTCTCTGTATTAACTTTTGGTTACGTGCTGCTAGCAAGATCGCATTCAAATTTACGGTGTTTTAACATATGAACTTTTAAGTTGCTTTTATAATTCGATTCATAAGTACATTCAGTACATTTTAGCAATTTTGTATCACTGTGTACTAGCATGTGATCAAGTAATTTACTCTTTCTGTTACATTCATAGTCACATGAAGAACACTTAAAAATTTTTGTATTACTATGAGATAATTTATGATTTCTTAAACTTCCGTTATAAATACTAGAAAAATCACATTGAGAACACTTATACAACTTTGTGTCACTGTGTTTGAACATGTGTACTTTTAGCTGACGTTTTTGATTGCATCTGTAATCACATTCAGTACACTTAAATAATTTTTCAGGATTGTGTTTTAACATATGAAGTTTTAGACTATCGATACGATTACAGTCAAAACTACAGTTAGGGCATTTAAATAATTTTATACTAATGTGCTTTACCATGTGGGCTCTCAAATACCCTTTATGACTACATGAATAATCACAATCACTACATTTGAACAATTTTTTATCGCTATGTGTTAACATATGTAGTTTTAAAGTGTCTTTACGGTAAAATTCATTATTACATATAGAACAAGTAAACAATTTTATTTTACTGTGTATAACCATATGTTTATTCAAGTTGCTTTTTTGCTTGCAGGAATATTCGCAATCAGAACATCTGAATAATTTAACTTGCGAATGGGCTGATAAATGACGATTTAAACAATATTTTCTCTTAAATTTTGAGCTACAATGTGGACAGTTATAATTACCTGATTCATTTAAAACGGAATCAGTTCCAGAATCGTGTTCTCTTGATGCATTTAAAATGGAATCAGTTCCAGAATCGTGTTCTCTTGATGCATTTAAAATGGAATCACTTCCAGAATCGTGTTCTCTTTCTAAAGACTCTTCTTCTTCTTCTTCTTCTTTAATTCTTGATATACTATACTATCATCTATGTAAAGCAATAAAAGAAAATTACAATCAAATTCTACAAAGAAATTTAAATAATTTTATTGTATTAAAAAAAAAATAACTCAAACATTATTTTTTTTTTAATATTATATATTATATATATTATATATATATATATATATATATATATATATATATATATATATATATATATATATATATATATATATATATATATATATATATATATATATATATATATATATATATATATATATAAATACAGGTTGCGAGATTCCATTTCCAGTTCAAAAGGGGTTTCCTGGGTTTTGGGGAATTAGGGAAAAAAAAAACCCTACCCACCCCCAAAAAAAATTTAAAATAAAAAATAAAATTTGCAGCAAGCATGTCGGCCTTTTACTTTACCTGATTTCTGGATTTGTCCATCTCTTGTGGAAATTGAAAAAAAAAAAAAAAAAAAAAAAAAAATCGGAAGGCATCTAAATTTGACTTTTAAGTTCTATTGAGATTGAACGTGTCGGCCATTTGCTTTTTTACGACATTCCTCCATTTTACCAACTCTGCAATATATATTATATATATATATATATATATATATATATATATATATATATATATATATATATATATATATATATATATATATTATATATATATATATATATATATATATATATATATATAAATATATATAATAATAATAATAATAATAATAATAATAATAATAATAATAATAATATAATAAATTTTGGTCAATGCGCATCGAAATAAAGAATTTACATTTTATTTTAAAAATTTTGCGGAATAATACCACTTACTTCCTTTCAATGGCTTCTAATTGTTAAAACTTTGTGCATAAAATATTAATAATTTTATAATTCAATTACAATAAATTAAATGGTATTACAATCTTTTCTTTTATTTTAACACTGAAATCCAAATTGGAGAAAGCATCAACGCTTTTGTTTAGTAGTACTATA
>SEYY01014256.1:17500-26026 GCA_009176605.1 Armadillidium nasatum | reverse complement strand
TTTCTTTAAAAAATTTAGTGATTTTTTTTAATAGAAAATTTTATCCTGATTCCAAATATGTCATTAGTTTTTCATAATTCCAAATGGTTACTGAGATATCACCAACCAAAAAATTTCCAAAAGGGGACCTCAACTTTTGTGGGTGAAAAATTATACAAAAACATAAAAAGAATTCCAGTAGTTCTTTAGTAATATCTTTGGTGAATCCAAATCTTTAATTGCTTTTTTATAATTCCAAACGGTATCTGAGAAAAAGACATTTCAAGTAATACATTTCGAACGACCTTGAAACTCTCTTCTATGACTCGAATAAGGTAAAAAGAAATTTTCCCAATTCAATTTTTTTACCAAAAAAATCTCGATAAAGTATCGATATTTATATCGGTACACATTCGAATTTATTATGGATATATATATATATATATATATATATATATATATATATATATATATATATATATATATATATATATATATATATATTATTAGGGGAGGACGTAGCGCCGTCCGAAGTGATGCAAGTACCCCCCATTGGGCATAACCCACGGAGTGTTAGGATGGGCTATACCATTCCGTTTCACTCCGTTGCCCTTTGGTTCGTTCCTTTTCGCGTTTCACCTTCTCAGGAGGTCTCTAGTGTACCTCCTCCTCACTCTGGAGTGTCTATGCTCCTACTACCTCTCCACCCCAATTCTTCACACGTTCCCACATTTTACAAGCGCTTACTCTTACATTACCTTTATAAAACAAATCATAATGGCGAAACCTACAGCTGCCTCGGAGATGATGCGAGGGGCCGCATCCAAAGAATGCCCCTCAACCTCCACCCCTCACCCCATCATCACCTGGGAGTTGGCGGCCTCCGATGATGGGGATGGTGCCGCCACGACCCGGCGTCCGGCTTGCCCCGGTGCACGGTCTTCTTTCTTCATTAATTTCTGCAACATTCGCGGTCTTTTTTCTAATTTCCCCTTTCTCGAACACCATCTCTTCTTCTAAACCTCATCTCCTGTTTCTAACCGAAATTCAGGTGCTTGAGTGTGCTGACAGCAAACCTTATTCTGTTACCTCCTACTGTCTCTATCCTCAATTTTCAGCCAAAGGCGGTTATTGCGCATATGTGCGCAACGATGTTATTTGCTCTCGTGTCTCTAATTTGGAGTCTCCTGAATTTTCTACCTTATGGCTTAAGCTCTCTTGCAATTCTACTACTAAATTTATTTGTTCTGTTTATTTATCTCCTAATTCCACTGACTATAAAAAATTCTTCGTCTATTTAAACTCCAAAATAAAGCACATTCTATCTTCTTCTCCTTTCTCTGAAATCATCATTTTAGGTGATTTCAATGTTCACCACCGCCAATTGGCTTTCATCTAGTTTTCATGATCCAGCCGGTGAACTCGCCTTCAACTTTTCTATCCAGAACAACCTTGAGCAGTTGGTGCAACTCCCTACCCGTATCCCTGATTGCCTTGGTGATGAACCCAACATACTTGATCTTTTCCTTACTTCTAATCCTTCTCCTTATAATGTTAAACTCTTTCCTTCTCTGGGTTCATCCGATCACCTTCTTATCTCCGTATCTTGTACTGTCTCTTCAAGTCTCCCGCAAGAACGACCCCCGCCTCCGGAGAGGAGACGTATGTGGCCCTTCAGTGCTGCTCTCTGATCTGACTTGCGGTTGTACTTCTCTGATTTCCCATGGAATGATTATTGCTTTCGTGGGAGAGATCCCTCGGAGTGTGCTGAGCGCATAACTGTGGTGATTCTCTCTGGACATGGAGGCGTACATTCCATATTCTTTCCCTTCTACTAAACCTAACAAATCTTGGTTTAACTCTACTTGTTCTCGTGCTATCCGCCGTAGGGACCCTGCCTTCAGAGATTACCGTCGTCTTCAATTCAAACCTCTGAAACCCACTCAACTTATATTTCATCCCGAAATCGTGCAAAATCTATTCTTCGAGATACCAAAAACTCTTTTCTCCGTCGCAAGTGCAATAATCTTTCTGGTTCCTCTTCCTCTCGCCCTTTCTGGCATTTTGCAAAAAATGTCAACTCTAACTTTGCTTCTTCCTCTTTTCCTCCTCTAGTTTCTTCTGATGGTACAACTGCCATTTTACCTTATACTAAAGCTGAACTCTTCGCTTCTAATTCTACCTTAGATGATTCCCGAGCTATTCCTCCTCCTTCACCCCCTCCAACTCATTTATGCCTAATATTATAATTTCTTCTAAAGATGTCATTTCTGCTCTCTCTGAGCTTAACACTAAGAAGGCGTATGGTCCTGATGGTATTCCTCCTGTAGTACTCAAAACTTGTGCTTCTGAGCTTGCACCCTGCCTTGGTAAACTATTTCGTCTTTGTTTCTCTACTTCAGCCTTCCGTTCGTGTTGGAAACGTGCGCTCACTAAGCCTGTGCCGAAGAAGGGGAACCCTTCTTAACCCTCTAACTATCGTCCAATTTCTTTAACCTCCGTTCTTTCTAAAGTTTTCGAATCTATCCTCAACAGGAAGATTTGGAAACATCTCAATTCTTCAAATCTTATGTTTTCTAATCGTATGATTTTCGTAAAGAACGTTCTACTGGTGATCTTCTTTCCTTACTTTCTGACTCTTGGTCCTCCGCTCTCCGGGTGTTTCGGTGAGTCTTTCGCTGTGGCGCTAGACATATCGAAAGCCTTCGATAGAGTCTGGCACAAAGCTTTGATTTCCAAACTTCCCTCTTTCGGAATCTATCCTTCTCTCTGTGACCTTCCCTCTAATTTAATTTCCCGCCGTTCTATATCAGCTGTTGTAGACGGCCACCGTTCATCCTATAAATCTATAAATAGTGGTGTTCCTCAAGGATCTGTCCTATCCCCAACTCTTTTTCTAATTTTCATTCAATGATCTTCACTCTATTACTTCACCTCCTATACACTCCCATGCCGATGACTCCACCCTTCATTATTCCTTTCAATTTGAAAGACGTCCCTCCCAACAGCAGTTGATAGATTCATGAAGGATGGCCTTGGAGCAACTGACCTCTGATCTATCCCTCATTTCAAATTGGGGCAGAGAAAACATGGTCGTTTTCAATGCCTCAAAAACTCAATTCCTCCATCTTTCTACTCGACACAATCTTCCACACAACTATGACATCTTCGAAAACACTCAACTCCATCCTTCCTTCATCTGTTCTCAATGTTCTCGGTGTTTCTTTTTCTCGTGATCTTTCTTGGAAAGATCACATTACTTCTCTCTCTAAACAAGCTTCTAAGAGGCTGGGTGTTCTGAGGCGTCTTCGTAGTTTTTTTTACGCCACCCCAGTTGCTTGCTCTGTATAGGGGTGTTGTTCGCCCCTGTATGGAGAACGCCTAGCATATCTGGGGTTGTTCCACACATACAGCTCTTCTTGAAAAGGTGGAGGCTAGGGCTTTTCGTCTTGTCAACTCTGCCGCTCTTACTAACTCTCTCCAATCTCTTTCTTCCCGTCGAATTGTTGCGTCACTTTCTCCATACTATCGCTATTACAACGGTCATTGCTCTTCAGAACTCTCACGTCGCATACCTCCTCCATTGAGAAGGGCTCGTGCGACACGACTTTCTACACAGTCTCATCCTTTCTCTGTCCAACTCTCCGATACCAGACTTAACCGCTATGCTCACTCTTACATGTACTCTACTGGATAAAGTCTGGAACACACTCCCTTTATCTGTTTTCCCAACTTCCTTTGACTTGTACACTTTTAAACGCCGAGTATCGGGTCACGTCGGCCATTAGCTACCCGATTTCGTATGCTCACCAACTCTGTTGGATTATAGGAGACATATAATATATATATATATATATATATATATATATATATATATATATATATATATATATATATATATATATATATATATATATATATATATATACATATATATATATATATATATATATATATATATATATATATATATATATATATATATATATATATATATATATATATATATATATATATATATATATATATATATATATATATATATATATATATATATATATATATATATATATATATATATATATATATATATATATATATATATATATATATATATATATATATATATATATATATATATATATATCTATATATATATATATATATATATATATATATATATATATATATATATATATATATATATATATATATATATATATATATATATATATATATTATATTACTCAAGAAAGAACTCGTTATAGAATTTGTCGATACGATAATATATCGAATCATTGTAGTTTATCTATATACTCAATTATTTATACATATAAGAAATAATACGGCAAAAACTTTTGTTAATTTATCCGTATATATATATATATATATATATATATATATATATATATATATATATATATATATATATATATATATATATATATATATATATATATATATATATATATATATATATATATATATATATATATATATATATATATATATATAAATGTGTGTGTCTGTGCGTATGTTTGTGTGAGTAACTACATTGTTTCAAAATATTATTCTTACCTAAAATACTTTTATAGTTACACACTGTGTTCCGTGGGCGTAGCAAAATTTAATTATTTAATTTAATCTAAAATTTAATCTAAATATTAGACCCATGTAACTTTGAAAAATGATCGACCTAAGCAATAGTTCATTATTTTTGTCCTACGATAGTACAAGTTAAATTTTTTTAAATTTTTCGTAGCTTAATGCAGGTTTTATTTTTATTATTATAGTAAGTTTTATTCTAGAAAAGCAAAACCCTTTTAATATTTGTTATCATTTTAAGGTTGCTGATTTAAAGTTATTTAAAATCATTTTAAATGTGAAGTATGCTCTTATATCTGGGATGACTAAGGTTTCACCTGTCTATTGGATATTGTTGAGTCAAAGGCTAAAAAAACTTGTAAATTGTTCCGCTCTTTCTAATTCACATGACCCTTTACATTTGCGATGTGACGTAGATGCCTTGTCTCTTTTCTATAGATAATACAGCAACAAATGCTCGAGGGAACTGACCACTCGTATACCTCCACCTTTACGATGGGCCAGTAGCAAAAAGGGTGCGTTGTCTTCACATATATTTTGTCTGCACATAGGCAACTCCAGGCTTATCCACTGTGGTTCCTCCTTCTTTCCAGTCCCTCTGTTTTGTGTAATTCTCTCCCATCTTCTGTGTTCCCTGCTGAATTTAATCTCAACTACTTTAAAACCCACGTTTGAGTTCACCTACGAAATTTACATTAGGTGTGACTTGTAGGAGTCTTTTTTCCTTTATTACTTTAACACCCCCTTCTTGAATAGGGCTCTGCCAGTGAGCGGTGGTGATGTGCAAAAAATATATATTTTTTTTAAATGAATGTGTATGCGTATTGGCACTGATAAATAAAATAGGAGGGAGGGAAAAAAAGTGTTGAAATTGGTTGATTGAGAAAGCTTAATGAGACCTATATTCTGTTAATCATAACACTGTAGATTGGAACAAACCAATAGAATGTCATTTAATATACAGAAAAAAAGTTGCATTTAGCGTAAATTTTCACTTGTTCTAAAAGTCCGGGTACATTTTTTTCCTTTTAATCTACTTCTGACACTGTTATTTCTTTATATTTTTTAAAAGAAGATTTAGTTGTAATTTACTTCTTACTATCTTTAGATCTAAAAAAAAAATGTTCCGATCCCCCATTCCTATACTTTGTGCCACTTCCTCCCTTCCTTCTCCGCTTTCCCTTCATCTTTTTCACTTAAAATGTCTTCTTACTTTTCCCTAAAGACTCATTTAACTTCGTTCATTATTCTTAATGCTTCGTTCAGAAACAGAAATAAAAATTTATATCAGAATAGTTAGTTCATTTTAGCATTTTCTATAAGAGCTTTTATTTTCTTTATTAATTTGAAATGAAACGCTAACGAATTCACTTTACTCATTTTTATTGGCGTAATTCATAAGTAATATTTTTGAGTTTATAAACCTTGTAAGTTCCTCTTAATGTAAATCTCATTACGAGTTTCAATTCACTTCAAGTATTGCACAAAAATAAAAATAAAAAATAAAATATAATATTCAAAATCATTTCATTTAAAATAATTTAATATTAAATAATCATCGAAACGAAAATTGATGATTTGCCCTTAAAAGAATAACTATCACGGAATTTTAAGCTCCATTTCTAGAATTTAATTTTAAGGTATCCAAATAATGATTTGGAACTTTAAAAATCAAAATAAAAATTTTCCAGAGAGTGGGTATCTTTTTGCTATATTTTTTTATCCCTTACAGCAATACTCACCTCCTCTCACCACCATTCACTTCCTTTTCTTTTACACTTCCTTCCCACCCTCCTTACACCACAAACATTCATTGCACTTTCTATAAACGATTCCCTTAACCTTCACCATTCCTCCTCCATTCCATCAACCGCACTCTCTTTTACCTCACCCCATCCTAAACTAAGCTCTCTTCTAAATTGCTCTCCCACTCCATGTTCCTCTAATCTCTCTACTTTCACAACCTCTACTGCTCTACCTATACCCCTAATCTTCCTCCAACCTCCCCTTACTCTAATTTTAGCCAGTACCAAATAATGATCAGATACCCATCTAGCAGCTCCTCTAAACACATTCACATCAAGTAATCTATCTCTTATTCTTTTTAATACATATGTAATCAAGTAAACCTCTTTCACCACTTACCTCGCTAACTCAAGTCAACTTGTGTTTCAACTTTTTAACAAACCAATCTATTCTCCACGCATACTTTTAATAGATTCTCTCCATTCGTATTTCTGTCCACCACCCCAAACCAGCCAACCACCCCTCCTCCCCAATCCACACCAACCTTCGCAGTTAAATCCCCTAGCAGGAACACATTTTTACTCTCCTCAAAACCACTCAAGCAGTCATACAGTTCCTTCTAAAACCTTCTTCTATCTTCCTCCTTTGCTCCATTCACCTGCGCGTATGCGCATACAAACACCTTCCTCTCTATTAAACCTCAACTTTACCCATATAATTCTTGAAGATATTCTTTAATATTTTTCATACATTCCCAACATCTTTGGCTCATCACTATTGTCACCCCTTACCAAACTCTCACTCTCATTCCAACACCTGAATAAACCCCTTTAAATCCAGCAAAAAAGAAAAAAAATATATAATATATATATATATATATATATATATATATATATATATATATATATATATATATATATATATATATATATATATATATATATATATATATATATATATATATATATATATATATATTATTATATTATTATTATTATTATTATTATTATTATTATTATTAATTATATATACCCCAGCCGATTGTAATGAAACTTACCTTATTTGTAGAGCATGACACGCCAAAAAACGAAAAAAAACATTTTAAAAGCCGAGAAACGAAAGGTAAATAAGTTATCGAGTTTTAAAACTCGATAACTTATTTAAAACTCATTTATGCCTAAAATTATAATTTCTTCTAAAGAGGTGATTTCTGTTTTCTCTGAGCTTAATACTAAGAAGGCTTACAGTGCCGATGGTGTTTCTTCTGTGGTTTTCAAAACTTGTGCTTTCGAGCTTGCACCGTGCCTTGGTAAACTATTTCGTCTTTGTCTTTCTAGTTCAACCTTCCCTTCTTGCTAGAAACGTGCGCTCATTCAGCCTGTGCCGAAGAAAAGGGATTCCTCTCAACCCTCCAACTACCGTCCCATTTCTTTGATCTCAGTTCTTTTAAAGTTTTCCAAACAGGAAGATTTGGAAAGGTCTCAATTCTTCTAATCTTATCTCTGATCTCCAGAATAGCTTTCGTAAGAAACGCTTTACTGGTGATCTTCTTTCTCTTCTCTTTGACTCTTGGTCCTCCGCTCTTCGGCATTTCGGTGAATCCTTTGCTGTCGCGCTGGACATATCGAAGCCCTCGATAGGGTCTGACACAAAGCTTTGATTTCCAAACTTCCCTCTTTCGGAATCTATCATTTTCTCTGTTACCTTCCCTATAATTTCCTTTCCGGTCGTTCTATAGCAGCTATTGTAGACTGACTCCGTTCTAACTTTAAATATATTAATAGTCTGTTTCCTCAGGGTTCTGTTCGATCCCCAATATTTTTTCTACTTTTCATTAATAATCTTTCTATTACTTAATCTCCTATCCACTCCTATGCTGATGACTTCCACTACTTCATTACTCCTTTCAGTTTGAATGACGTCCCTCTCAACAGCATTTAAAAGGGTAGCCTTGGAGAAACTAGCCTTTGATCTTTCACGTATTTCAAATTTGGGCAGAGAAAACATAGTCGTTTTCAATGCCTCAAAAACTTCAGTTCCTCCATCTTTCCACTCGACACAATCTTCCACACAATTATGATATCTTCGAAAACACACAACTCAAGCATTCATCTGTTCGTAATATTCTCGGTGTTTCTTTTTCTCGTGTTCTTTCTTGGAAAGATCACATTACTTCTAACTCTAAACAAGCTTCTA
>SEYY01014256.1:0-15000 GCA_009176605.1 Armadillidium nasatum | reverse complement strand
GTGGCAGGAAAGGAGGAGGCACCACAGAGGACAAGCTTAGAGTTGCCTATGTCCACGCAAAATTAATGTGCAGACAGTGCACCCCTTGTGTTACGAGGACGCCGTAATGATGGAGGTATACGTGTGGATAATTCCTTCGAGAATTTGCCTATGTAGTACCTATTGAAGAAACACAAGCACCAACGTCACATCGCATAGATAAAGAGTCAATAGAATTAGAGATAGAAGAACAGTTTATAAGTCTTTTACTCTTTGACTCAACCTTATCCAAAAGACGGGTGAAACCTGAGCCACTCTAGATATAAGAGCAGTACTCCATACAAGGGCGGATGAGACTATTGTATAATTGAAGTAACTGCGAGGAAGAAAAAATTCTCGAGTCTAAGCAGAAATCCCAGTTTCATTGAGGCAGCCCTAGCAACCATTATGATATGAGGTTTCCAAGACATTTTTTTTGTTTATATGAAGTCCAAGGATGTTTATATTGTCAAGAGGAGAGATGGGAGAACCATCGAAAGAAATACAAAACTTAGGAGCTTTCTTTGAGAGAGAGATTTCAAAAAGTTGAGTTTTTAAAGAGTTGAGTTTCACAAAGGTTGAGACGACCCCACCAGGAAATTCTTTCCAGATCTGCAAGAATGGAATCGGAAAGATGAAGACGAGAGGCAACTCTAGATGCAAAGGAAGGAGCAGATTTGAAATGAGTAGAAGAATGAAAGGTTGAGTCATTGACATATGAATGGATAGGGTTAAATGAACAACTGAGAAGTTCATTAATGAAAATTAAGAATAGAGTAGGGGACAAGACAGAACCCTGAGGAACACCACTATTGACAGGAAAGGAAGAAGAAGTCGATTCATCAACAACTGCCGAAATTGAACGATTAGAAAGAAAACTAGACATAAGTAAGAAAAGAGAAGGGGGAAACCCAAAGGAAGGGAGCTTGGAAATCAGTGACACATGCCATACCTAGTCAGCGCCTTAGATATGTCAAGCGCTGCCACGCAAGTCTTACCATAGTCCCTAAGGGTAAAAGATCATAAATCTGTGAGATAGTAGAGTATATCACCAGTAGACCTCGAACATCGAAAGGCATACTGATTATCAGAATGAAAGAAGGGAATGAGATTCCAGATGATTTAAGAAATGAGAGTTGAGAAGGGTTTCAAAAATCTTTGACAGAAAGAAAGTGAGGGCTATAGGGCCATAGTTAGAAGGATCAGAGTGGTAACCTTTCTTCAGAATCAATTGGACTAATGCGTGCTTCCAACACTGAGGGAAACTACCAGTGTTGAGGCATAGAAAGAAAAGTTGAACGAGGGACGGAGCTAGCTCAGAGGCACACTCCCTTAAAACTCGTAGAGGAATGCCATCCGGGCAGCTTGCTCTCCTAACGTTCATAAACTTCAGAAGCCCATGCACCTGATCAAATGTAATCACAGGTAAAAGCATGAGACATCTGAGAGGAGAAGAAGCAGCATGCTTAATTTCTATTACATTTAGTTCTTTCGGACACACAGAATGTATTATTGCCTTAACTTATACTTCGAATCTGCCTCTAGATGTCAAGTCCTCTTCCAATTTTGCGCTCATGCTTGAAGCGGTCATTTCTTTTTGTTCGACTTCTCCATCCATTATTGGGGTATTACATAACACTACATCACCCACTTTCGCACGCGTTGTTTCGTCTACTCCTTCCTGTGGTCTCGCATCTGTGGGCTTGGATCAGACAATATTTCGTCTTGCTTCGGCTCATAGTGAATACATACAACTCCCTCTAGAGATTCGTCCCTTCGCTGACTCCCAAAAGCAGCAGTTGTGTCGGTACCACCTTTATTATAGAGCAAAAGAGTGGTCTTGTAAATCTTGGTGTTCCTGGCCTGATAAAGAAGGTCTTATGGTCAAACCATCCTCTCGTACGGTTTGTTGGCCTCCAATTCGTTCTCCAAACGATACTCTGCCGCATCGCTCTCCGAAACCTGCTTCTCGTTCATAATCTGCGGCGCATACTCCAGACAAACTTGCAATTCCTCGTTCTTCGACTTCTGCTAACTGACATTCGAGTACTTTGTCTCTTCTACTACCATCTTCCGACTCCGCTATCGACACACACGATATGGGTTATGAGGTGACCATCGTTTTTAACATGTCTTTTTAAATCCTTGTCCTGATCATTTGTATCAGGGTAGTGATTTTGGTGGACACTGGCGCCTCCGTCAGAGCTATTCCCCTTGCCGCCTTAGCCCGCGGATACCCATTAAATCCATCAACTGTTAGTGCATCCGCTGTTAATGGCTCCTTTACCCCTTGTTACAGAGAAATTACTACTACATCTGGTCTGCCTGCATTCAGGCGTGGTTTCGTTGGACTTTTGTGGTCGTAGACATTATCCAACCTTTATTAGGTATGGATTTTTTTCCACAATTAAGGTCTACTAATCTACTGTGGGAATTTCACTATCTTAGACCCTATAACTGACCTTCGATTCAATTTTGTTTCTTTTGCAGTTCTCTCTCCAGTTCTTTGCTATACCATTCTCTCTTCTTCTGTGGTAGACCACCTGATACTCGAGTTTCCTAACCTAACACCACCTCTTAGTCCTTTGCGCAACCCCAGCTCTTCCTCTCGTGTGATACATAGGCTCTAAACCGGGGATACCGCCCATTATTTTGCCAGATGCCAGAGTGAGGCGCATCACGCAGTACAAGCTAGCCATCGCTAAGCATGAATTCTCCACTCTTTTTCTTCATAGTATGTCCCTCTAAGTTCCCGTGGGTTTCTCTTCTCCACCTCGTTCCTAAAGAGAAACCAGGTCAGTGGAGACCTTGTGATAACTTTAGAGCTCTTAATGATGTCACAAGGCCCGACCATTATCCCTTCCACAACATTTCCGCCAAACAGGATGATGCTTCTTTCTTTAGTAAAGTGGACCTACTGAGGGCCTATCACCAGTTCCATCCATCCAACCAGATGACGTTAAGAAAACTGAAATCATAAATCCATTTGGACTTTTCGAGTTTCTTGTAAAGCCATTTGGTGCTCTTAACGCTGGGGCACCTTTTCAGCGTTTCATGGACTCTATTTTTCGTGATGTCCCTTTCGTCTTTATTTACATGGATCACCTTCTAATTTTCTCTTTTTCTGATGAGGAACACGCTTCTCATCTTCGTCAGGTCTTCCATCTTCTTCTTGAGCATTCATTTCGCTTGTCTTTTCATAAGTGCCTTTTCTTTCAGTTTTCCTTGGGTTTTATTGGCTTTCCACTCCTGCTACTAAGAAAATTGAAACCTCTTCGTATCCCCGCCTTTCAGATTATGTTTCACTTCGTTGGTTTTTGGGTATGGTAGGATTTTATCACCGGCTTATCCCCAACTTTGATCATGGTCTATCCTCTTACAGACCCTATTAAGGCTTGTCCTACCAAGTTTTCTGTTCCTTGGACTGACGAAGCTCTTCGTGCCTTTGAGGTAATTAAGGAAGCAATCTCGTCCTCTTTTCCCATACCTTTTGCCCACCATGATGTGACACACCTCCAGTTGTTCGCTGAGAGATCGTCAGTTGTTAAAAGAGCTGCCCTGCATCGGATGGCGGATGGTACTTCGGTGCTTATAGATTTCTTAAGTAAAAAACTTACTGACCCTCAGTGCAGATATTCGGATTTTGACCACGAACTTTTTTTCTACTAATTTATCGGTACTGCACTTCAAACCTTTCCTCGAGGGTCAAGATGTCACCTTGTGCACGAACCATAAACCTTTAATTGCTGCATTTTATAGGCGGACTCCTGCCAGGAGCGAACGTCAGCAACGCTATATGTCGCTACTGAAAAAGTACATTTCTTTGGTGATTCATGTTAAGGGCTCTGACAATGTTGTTGCTGATGCTCTTTCTTACTCTCTTTCCTTTCTCTGGATCCTGTTGACCTCCCATCCATACTCGCCTTCAGGACACTGATCCAGAGATATCTCTCTTACAAGATAAATTTAAATCATTCTTTTTGTCAGGCAACCTTTCTGTGTTGTGTGACATCTCAACACCTCATCCACTGCCTTTCTTGCCTGCATCCATTAGGAGACATCTCTTTAACGACCTTCATAGTATACCCCATCCTAGGGTAAAGGCATTCCTTCGACTTATTAAGGTGCGTTATTTTTGGCCCAACTTGTATTAATACATCCTCTTATGGGTTCGAGAGTTCCACCAGTGCCAGGTTTCCAAAGTGGATCGGCATACCAAATCTCCAGTTGAACCTTTGGAAATTCCTTCGCAACGTTTCGATATTGTTCACAATGATATTGTCGGTTCCTTTCCTGCTTTTTTTCCACCTGTCAACTCTTCTACCGTTTACTGCTACCTCCTAACCTGCCTTGATCGTAATACGAAATGGATAGAAGCTTTTCCTAAATCCGTTTCGTACACTATATTACAGCCCATCTCCAGATTTGGGTGCCACTTTACATTATGACAGACAGAGGTACTCAATTCAAGAGAAGAATGAGTTCTCAGAACTTTCTCACTTAATTGGTTTCCACCGACTTCGAACCTCTGCTACCACCCTCGGTACAATGGTCTTGTTGAGCTGTTCCACGGGACCCTAAAATCTGCTTTGACCACCAGGAAAAACGATTGGTTGCTTTCTCTGTCAGTGGTTCTTCTCAGTCTGCGTTGTATCCCCAATTATTGTGAGTATTCACAGACTCAGGCTGTTATTGGCAAAACTCTTTTGTGTCCTGTTGACCTCTTTGCTTCCGTCCCTCAGAACAAGCCGGACCCCGACACCATCATGATAAATTTTATATCTCGCATGAGGGAACATGAGTTCCACGTACTTCCTCCATTGCATCCATCCCAAAGCACTTCTTATATACCAGAAGTCTTAAAAGCATGTACTCATGTGCATGTCCGAGTCGATCGCATAAGACGAGCTTTAG
Source organism: Armadillidium nasatum (assembly GCA_009176605.1). Lineage (NCBI taxonomy): Eukaryota > Metazoa > Arthropoda > Malacostraca > Isopoda > Armadillidiidae > Armadillidium > Armadillidium nasatum. The sequence continues at coordinate 10,068 of SEYY01014256.1, read as the reverse complement.
AAGAATCATATACAGGTCCCTTCTTAGTTATTGAGCGCTTCTACCGGTGCTTCAAATTACAACTTCCAAATTGCAGGACGGATATGGTCTCTGTCGAACGTTTGAAACCAGCTTTTGGGTCTCCTTCCACTTCGTCTGCTCATTTGCTCCTGCCATATGCACACTTACATCCTCAGTCTACATATTCCGTTTCTTCTTCATCTATTTCGTTATTCGTAGATCCTGCATCTTCCGCTTCTACTTCTTCATCCGCAGAATCTGCATTCCCTTCCCCTGGTACCCCTCCAGTGGATCCTGCCCCATCACCTGTACTGTCTTTTCCTACTTCGTCAGCTTCTTCCGCTCCTGCCAACCCACTTATAGTCCACAGGAGAAGGACTTCTTGTTTGAAAACGGTTTCGTTTGCTGCAGAACCTTCTATTAAGAAATTTACAATTCTCCGCACAGTCGCGGGAACTAATATATAGGGGAATAATCTACGAACTAAACATTCCCAAAAACGCTTAGTCTTCAACTTTGCAACTTGCCCTAAAACCTTGCAAGAGATATTCTATTTCACACATAGAGTTCTTCTTCCTCTTTTGGTGAAAACAGTGTCATTTATTTTTTCGCTGTTTTGAAAAGTCTAATTTACTTGATAGTGTTTTTCATTTTAGACATTGTGCCATTGACATCTTAATTATGTTCATTATTCATGTGTTTTAACTGTGACAATGGTTCTTTTATACGTCTATTCATCTTGTGGTTATTCATTTGGGGTAGCGACGTCGTAATCTAAGCAATTTTATTTTAATTTTGGTTTTTATATATACTTTGTAATTACGTTAAGACATTATTTGTTATTCGATGTCTACAATCGCATCGTTTCTTCATTTTTGTGACTTCAAAATCAGGTAAGATTGATATTCATTCATTTGTATTTCTTTAGCATCTAAAACACAAACAAACGAGCATCCACTATAATTCTGTCACTTCTACATATATATATATATATATATATATATATATATATATATATATATATATATATATATATATATATATATATATATATATATATATATATATATATATTCGTACTTATTATGATTGCAATACAATAAAAATAGCGTTTCTTTAAAATCAAATTATTCTTCTATTTATCTATGAGTTTTTGTAGGACTCAAGGGATTCTTTAGCTTTTTTATTTGGTCTCCGTAGCCTTGCAAGTCCCTGAACAGTCAGGATCTCGTACGCAAAACACATATCATAAACCAAACTTACAAGATAGGAAGATGAAGCTCAATAGGTACATTTAAGAAGTTAAAAATATCTCCCAAAAATGACCCTATTGCAAGATGTCTTAAAGACTATTTTTGAATTTTTTTTTCCTAGCTAATATAATCTCATTTCTTTTGACTCATTTTCTGTTTGATGGATAAATATTACCTTCTTACCTGCTTAAAGAGATGAGGAATATTCTGTAAATGATTTCAGTTGAGGAAACATCGCCTAACCACACATGATTTCAAACTTACGTGAAATTTTGATTACGAAATAGAAATGATTTTAACAATATTTTAAGTTATCAAATTAAATTATTCAGTAAAAAAAAAAAAAATTTAAAATGTCCGAAATATTATGAAAAGTAACCTAAATTTGCTGCAACTCGAATGTAAGGCCAATCGTAGAACAGATGGCCAGAATTTATTTCATATATATATATATATATATATATATATATATATATATATATATATATATATATATATATATATATATATATATATATATATATATATATATATATATATATATATATATATATATATAAAGCACGAATTCTGGGGTTATTGAGTCCCCAACCACCCCTTCCCTTTGATAGCATCCTTGCTCGCACCTAATTTTCCAATTCTCTCCTTTCTCATAGAAGAAGAGAGAGAATAACCAATTAATAAACAAATTAATGTCTAAAAAAATATCACGTTTTCTCCAAACAAACGATTTATAGGGGTTAAGATAAAACCCATGAAAGGTTATAGGCTCCGCTTCCCTTTTACAAAGCATACAGATCAGTAAGAGACACCCGGAGTAGGAGAGAAACCTGCAGATCATAAGGAAGTCTGAAAGGCATCAGACAGAAGAGACAGCGATGAAATTAGAGGAAATAATCGTTAATCAGGAGAGGTGTGTAAGTGTACATAAAATTGTTAATTAAACTACTAGTTTTCAGACAGTGGGAGATGTTGCTGAATTGATATTTTAACTGTGGGTGCAGCGAATTCCTTTCTGAAAAGGATGCAATAAGGAGAGGAATGCATTGGGTTTTGTAACACACAAACAGACACAATTCATGCGGACACCAGTTATTTACGCACCCACATGCGTGTGTACACATTAACAATCGGGAATTCACTCAAACTGACTATTTACTGAGACGAGTGTTTGTGTCTCTTAAACAAGTAAGATATATAGGCCCAAATGATTAGTGAAACGCATGTGATCGCGAGTACGTACGCTCGAGTAGCAACACTTAATAGTGTTAACTAGATAAAAAGGATACCATACTTACAGGTCTGCTTTCTAACTACAGTTTCACTTACCTGGAGGAAGGGGTTTAATGCCTAACTGGCCTCCTTAAAACGGAGTCAAATGCCTATTATATTTACCGAGATGAAACACCGGCATAGTGATTGAGATTTAAACCCTGTCTCAAAGATACATAATGCAAATTATCATAGTTCACCCTAATTATCACAAGTTTCTTTTATATAAGTAAGGTTCATATTAATTTCACTTGAGAGATGATACTCTCATTTGTACAAGTTCTAATATTACCTTATAAAAAATATACTAAAGGAATGGAAAATACTTTGAACCACAGCCCTGATCGGGCTACTCACGTAGGCTAACTCTTGCCAAGAAAGATACCTCATATCCCTTTTCGGAAAGGGTCTCCTTCCCCTTCGTCATATTAATTGGGGATCTGTGAGCCTTCCCGAATGGTCTCTTAGGTTTCAAATAAATCATAAATTATGGCCTTGACGGCTCTTCAAGTCCACTATCTCGAGACCTTCTACCTAAATTTTTGACCTTCTTCTTCAGCTCTCCTGGATCTCTTGTGACAAAATTCATTTTAAGGAAAATATTTCCTTCGGAATCTGTGGCGACGTTTCTGGTCATGAGAATCTGCCGCGACAATATATATTTCCGCATTAAATTTAACGTACGCATCCTCAGTTCATGATTTTGCAATATCTGCATCCGCAGTAATTAAATGCGGATATTGCGGATGTATAAAATTTTGAAAGTTATTGATTTGTTGTCTAATGTTTTATTTTTATTTTTTTATATAGCATGAATAAGAAAATAATTATTTTCCATATATATATATATATATATATATATATATATATATATATATATATATATATATATATATATATATATATATATATATATATATATATATATATATAAAATCTTCCTTTCCCCCTCTTATTCGTTCTGATGGTTGTGTCGCTAATACTCCAACTAATTCAACTCTGAACGACTACGGTAATCCTCCTCCTACATATTCTCCTCTAAGATGTCCCATGAGTTTTACCTATAATCACATTTTATCATGTGAATGGACTTCTGAAATCTATGAACGTTAGGAAGGGAAGCGACAGGATGGCATTCCTCCAAGAGTTTTAAAGGAGTGTGCTTTTTCTGAGATAGCTCCTTCCTTCGTTCACCTTTTCTCTCTATACCTTAATACTAGTACTTTCCCACAGTGTTGGAAACGCGCATTAGTCTAACCTATTCCAAAGGAAGGTAGCTGCTCTGATCGTTCTAGCTATCGCTCTATAGCTCTTACTTGTATTCTGTCTAAAATCTTTGAAAACCTTCTCAGCTCTCATTTCTTAGATCATCTGAAATCCCATTCCCTTTCTGATCATCAGTATGGCTTTCGATGTTGGAGATTTAATGGAGATATACTTTCCAATCTCACAGATTTATAGTCTTTTTCCCTTAGGGACCATGGGGAGACTTGTGTGGTGGCGCTTGATATATCAAAGGCATTTGACCGGGTATGGCATATGTCACTGTTTTCCAAGCTCCCCTCCTTTGTGTTTCTTCCATCTCTTTGCTTATTTATGTTTAGCTTTCTTTCAAATCGTTTCATTTTGACTATTGTTGATGGGACGAATTCTTCTCCGTTTCTTATCAGTAGTGGTGTTCTTCAGAGTTCTGTCTTGTCTCCTACTTTATTCTTATTTTTCACTAATGATCTTCTCAACAGCTCATCTAACCTAATCCATTCATATGATGATGACTCGATCCACCATTCTTCTACTCATTTCAAATCTGCTCCCACTTTTGCATCTAGAGTTGCCTTTCGTCTTAATCTTTCCGATTCCATTCTTGCAGATCTTAATAGAGTTTCCCAGTGGGGTCGCCTCAGCATTGTGAAATTCAACTATTTGAAATCTCAACTTCCTGAAATCTCCCTCTCAAAGACACCCTAACTTTTCTATTTCTTTCGATGGTTCTCCGGTCTCTCCTCTTGAGAGTATAAACATCCTTGATATTCACATAAACAAAAAATGTCTTGGAAACCACACATGACAATGGTTGCTAGGGCTTCCTCAAAGAAGCTGGTTTAGTCTGCGAGAATTTATTTTTTTTTCTCCAAAGATTCTTAAATTATATAAGAGGTTTATTTGCACTTGTATGGAGTACTGCTTTCATATTTGGAGTGATTCATATTTCACCCAACTTTTAGATAGTGTTAAGTCAAAGACTAAAAGACATAAATTGTTTCGCTCTTTCTATTTCACTTGACCCTTTATCTTTGTGACGTGAAGTTGGTGTCTCGTCCCTTTTCTATAGGTACTACAGCGGCAAATGCTTGAGGAAGCTGTCCACTCGTATACTTATGGCTTTACAAAGGCCTCGTAGCAAAAGGGGTGCATTATCTGCAAATAATTTTGTGTGGACATAGGCAACTCCAGGCTTGTCCGCTGTGATGACTTCTTCTTTCCAGCCACCTCTGCTTTGCGGAATTCTCACCCATCTTTTGTGTTTCCTTCCAATAAATTAATATCAATATCAATTACTTTAAAGCTCACATCGGTGCTCACCCACAAAGTTTGCGTTAAGTGGGACTTGTAGTTTTTTTTTTTCTTATTCTCTTATTGATCTAACACAAATTCCTTGAATAGGGCTCTGGCCATGAGCGGTGGTGATGTGATATATATATATATATATATATATATATATATATATATATATATATATATATATATATATATATATATATATATATATATATATATATATATATATTATATGTAACAGAGTTGGCACAACTCCTCTCCCCCACCCTTGTGCCAAATGAATAAATGAATTCTCTTTCAATATCATGAAATAGGTTGTTTTACAAATGGCTTATTACGGAAACTGAATCTTTGTTATAACCCTTGATGCTTCTAGGTTACTAGATAATGAATCAAGGTTTTGTGAAAATAACGATTAATATAGTTGAAATAATGATGCCTTGTATGAATAGCATTTTAAAATAGCCAATGATAAAAGAGAATGCCCTATGACGTCAGAAGGTGATCCGAGGAACCCAGATGAGGAAAGAGTTTAACAGTATAAGGAGAATGATTAGAAGTTAGGAAAAGGTCTAGAATGTTGGGTTCATCTCCAAGACGATCAGGGATACGAGTAGGGAGCTACACCAACTGCTCAAGGTCATTTTAGATAGCGAAATGGAAAGGCACGTTCACCAGCTGTATCATGAGAACTAGAAGAAAGCTATTGGCGGTGGTGAGCATTGAAATCACCTAATATGATGATTTCAGAGAAAGGAAGAAGAGAGAATGTGCTCTAATTTGGAAGTTTAAATAGTCGAAGAATTTAGGATAGTCAGTAGAATTAGGAGATAAAAACTGAACAAATGAATTTAGTCGTAGAATGGCAAGAGAGCCTAAGCCATAAGGTGGAAAATTCAGAAGACTCCAAATTAGAGACGCGAGAACAAACAACATCGTTGCGCACGTATGCACAACAACCGCCTTTAGCTGAAAATTGAGGATAGAGACAGTAGGAGGAAACAGAAATAGGGCTTGCTATCAGAACGCTCAAACATCTGAGTTTCGGTCAAGAATAAAAGGTGAGGTCTAGAAGAGAGAGATGATGTTCAACAAAGTGGAAATTGGAGTGTAGATCACGAATGTTGCAGAAATTAATGAAAAAAATAGACCGTGCATCAGGACAAACCGGCAACTGTGTCTTGGTGGCACCAGACCCATCACCGGAGGCCACTAGCTCCAAGTGGTGATGGGGAAGGTGTGGATGAGGGACTATGTTTGGAAGCCGCCCCCGGGGCTTCTCCGAGGCTACCGAAATTGACGCCATTATTGATTTTTTATTTTTTTTTAAAAAAAGGGTGTTAGTATTAATGTTATGAGAGTAAAGGAGAGCCTACTCCGTGTAGAAGAAGGTGAGCGCGAAAGGGAGCGAACCATTGGGCACCGGGATGAGATGGAAAGTACCCTTAACATCCCGTATATCCAATAGGGGGTAATCTCGGCCTCGGGAGTGCTACTTCCCTCCCCCATATATATATATATAATATATATATATATATATATATATATATATATATATATATATATATATATATATATATATATATATATAATATATATACCTTTTTTTACCTTCTCACCCCCTGACCACCCCATGCTGGGGTGGCTACACTTCGCTAATGAAGCCGCCCACTGCAGTTGGCCTCCTCCAGAGATCACTCAAGGCAGAGATGTCCCAGAAGATTCTGGGGCGAGAATTAGAATGACAGAGTAACAGGAAGTGCGAACACGGTCTCCGGGGCCTCTCCGCATCTGGTGCAAGTGGGAGATGTTGTCTGGTTTATATTGTATTTGTGTTTGTATTGTTGTAAGTTTGGATGGTGCCCACATCTCAGCCTTGATAGGGAGATTTGTGAGTGTCTTGGAAGGTTGTTGAAGTCGGGATTAATTTCGGGTGTGCGTGTGTTAAGATTGTTGTTTGGTGGTCTGTTTGTCAAGTAGGAATGGGTTAGTTGAGTATGAATATGTTTGGTTATTGTGGTCTTGGGAGAGGATGGAGGAATTTGATTTAGGATTGGTTTGTAGAAGGTAGCTGTGGATGATGGTGGTTGTTTTAGTCTGTGTTCGGTTGGATGTAGGATGTAGGAGAGTTTGGTGGCATGGGTGTGTGGGCAGAAGGGTTTTTGCGTAGAATTGAGTGCCTATCATTTCGAGGTGGTTATTTAGAGGTAATATTTTGGTTTCATTATGTAAGTGTTGTTGAGGGGTTGTGGGTGTGCATCCGGTAATTGTGCGAAGGGCTCTATTTTGTGTTATTTGAAGTTTCTTTAGTTTTGTTTGGAGAGCATTGGGTGCCAGACAGGGGAGGCATAGTTGATGGTAGGGCGGATAAATTGTTTGTAGATGGAAATAGAGGTTTGTATGTTGTTGTTAATGTCTGTGTTGGCCACTGTCTTGAGAATGTTGAGTTTTCTGTTTGCGGCTGTTGTGGTGTTTTGGATGTGTTTGGTGAAAGTGAGGTGGGTGTCAAAGGTTAGGCCGAGAATTTTTGGAGTTTTGTTGAGGGGTATGGGTGTGTTGTTTAGGAGAACTTGTGAGTGGGTGTTGGATAGGTGTCGGTCTGTTGTTATGAGGGTTATGGAGGATTTGTTTGGGGATGCCGTCATCCGGTTTTCTTAGCCAAGTTTGAATTTGTGCTAAGTAGTCTTGTGATTGTTGTTGCGGTATCGATATTTTCGTGGGTGGTGGCAATAGTTATATCGTCGGCGTATGATGTAATGTGGGTGTGTGTTTTTGGGTTTGAGGAAAGTCTGCTGTGTATAGGTTAAATAGTGTAGGGGATAGTATGGCTCCTTGTGGTACTCCGTTTCTTATGTTTATGGTCCGAGATTTTTGGCCGTTGTGTTATATTTGGGCGGTTCTTCCTGATAGGAAGTTGACTATACATTTCTTGGTGTTTGTTGGGATATTGGATTGGAGGAGTTTGTGGATTAGATTGTGTCTCGGGACTGTATCGAAAGCTTTGTTTATGTCTATTGCTATTAATATTGTTTTGTGAGTTGGTTGTTGGTTTAGTCCGTTTATTATTGGTTGGATGATGTTGGTGAGTGCTGTGGTGGTGAAGTGGTTGGGTTTAAAACCGTGTTGAAAGCTTTGTGGTGGGATGAATTGGAGGATAGAATTTAGTATTAGCTTTTCAAGTAGTTTTGAGATTGTGGATAAGAGAGAGATTGGGCGATATGAAGAGGGGTTTGATGGGTCTTTGCCCGATTTTAATTTAGGTATGATTAGTGCTTTTTTCCATTGGGGAGGGATATAGTTGAATTGGATGGATTTATTGAAGATGGTTGGTTAGGTATGTGGTTGTGTGGTTGGATAGGTGTTTTAGGTGTATGTTTGATATGTTGTCTGGTCCTGTTGCTGGAGAGTTTTTGATGGTTTTGATGGTGTTTGTGTTTGTGGGAGTGATGAAGATTAACTTGTTTTGGTTGTTGTGTAGTTTTTCAGTTTTCTGATTATTTTCCTGTTTTGGGGGTGAGTGGATAAGTGGTTTTGTTTAGCGAAATGTTTGGCCAGTAAGTTGATATGTTGTTTGAGTCAGTAGGGTTTTGTTGTTGGATTTGTTAATGTTTCGTGTGTGGGTGGTGGGCTGTTTTTTGCATTCTGAATGGTGTGGATTGTTTTCCAAAGACGTTTCTTGTTAGTGTTGTCCAAGTTTTTGACGAGGAAGGTTTGGTAGTTGTTGGTTGTGTAAGTTTTTATTTGACTTGATATTTGGTTGTTTATGCTTTCTATTTGTGTTTTGGTGTGTTGTGTGGGTTGTTTTGGAGTTTAAGAGCGTTTCTTTGTTTTATGAGAGAAGTGATTTCGGGGTAAGGTTTGGTTTGTATTTTTTAATGTGACCTTTTGGGATGAAGAGGTTGGCCGCTTTCTGGATTGTGAGGGTGAGATGTTTGATTGCTGATTTGAGGGAAGATAGGTTGGTAATTTCGTTTGTTGTGAGGTTTTCATCTATGTAGTTGGTGAAGCTGGTCCAGTTTGCTTTTTTGTAGTTGGTAAATGTAGTTTTTGATTTGTATTGGGTTTGTTTTTAATGTGGTATTTTATAATTATTGGTAGGTGGTCGGAGTTTAGATCGGTTTCTGTGGTCCATTGTAGGAAAGGGTGAATGTTTGGAGAGCAGAAAGTGATGTCTGGGGATGTGGGGGATTGGTTGGTTTGGGGTGGGATTCTGGTGTGGAGGTTTTTGTTGTTTAGGATGTTGAGATGTTCTAAGTGGGTGATAATGTGGTTTCCTCTTGAGTCAGGGTCTTGGTTTTTGTACAAAGTCGGGTGGTGGGCGTTGAAGTCTCCGCATATCAAGAGATTTGAGAGATTTGCTATTGTGGTGAGGTTAGGTGAGTATATAGGACAGTGTGTGGATGTTTGGTGAGGTATGTATAGATTTGTTATGTTGTGCGTTTTGTTTATTGTTATTGAGAAAGCTTGAATTTCTAATGTATTGTCAGTTTGCGTGTTGGTGTGTTGTGAGGATGTGTTGGAGTAAGTTATAGAGTTGTGAATAAGGGTTAGTAGTGAGTGGCTGTTGGGTGGGTGTTGAGAGTAGATGGAGTTATTTTTGTAGAAAGTTTGTGGGGATTGGTTTATTGGTAGGTGGGCTTCTTGAATTAATGCTATGTGGATGTTGTGTTTGTTTAGGAATGCTTCTAGTTCTTGGTGTTTATTGTGGAGGCCGTTTATGTTGATTTGTAGGATGTTTATTGAAGTGTTGGGGGAATTTTGAATGATGGGGTTTAAGGTGGTTGGGGGGGTGCATATTTGACATTTCCAGTTGTGGTTTGTAGGTGGGAGCCTTTGAAAAGGGGAACATTGTCTGTGAATCCACTTGTGACAGTTTTTGCATTTTATTGAGTCCCTCCTGACTAATTCTGCTGCAGATCGGGCACTTCCAGACTACGGGCCCCGGATTTTCCTCTATGTCGCCGGCTCTTAGTAGGAGGAGGAG
>SEYY01014255.1:187500-190754 GCA_009176605.1 Armadillidium nasatum | reverse complement strand
TTATTTCAGCTAAATAAGCTGCAGCCGCAGCTTATTTCAGCTAAATAAGCTGCAGCAGTCGCAGCTTATTTCAGCTAAATAAGCTGCAGCAGCCGCAGCTTATTTCAGCTAAATAAGCTGCAGCAGCTGCAGCTTATTTCAGCTAAATAAACTGCAGCAGTCGCAGCTTATTTCATCTAAATAAGCTGCATTATTCGCAGCTTATTTCAGCTAAATAAGCTGCAGCATTTGCAGCTTATTTCAGCTAAATAAGCTGCAGCAGCCGCAGCTTATTTCAGCTAAATAAGCTGCAGCAGCCGCAGCTTATTTCAGCTAAAAAAACTGCAGCAGTCGCAGCTTATTTCAGCTAAATAAGCTGCAAGCCGAAGCTTATTTCAGCTAAATAAGCTGCAACAGCCGCAGCTTATTTCAGCTAAATAAGCTGCAGCAGCCGCAGCTTTTTCAGCTAAATAAGCTGCAAATAACTGCAGCAGCAGCTTATTTCAGCTAAATAAGCTGCAGCAGTCGCAGCTTATTTCAGCTAAATAAGCTGCAAGCAGCTGCAGCTTATTTCAGCTAAATAAGCTGCAACAGCCGCAGCTTATTTCAGCTAAATAAGCTGCAGCAGTCGCAGCTTATTTCAGCTAAATAAGCTGCAGCAATCGCAGCTTTATTTCAGCTAAATAAGCTGCAAGCAGCTCGCAGCTTATTTCAGCTAAATAAGCTGCAACAGCCGCAGCTTATTTCAGCTAAATAAGCTGCAGCAGCCGCAGCTTATTTCAGCTAAATAAGCTGCATTATTCGCAACTTATTTCAGCTAAATAAACTGCAACAGTCATAGCTTATTTCAGCTAAATAGCTGCAATAACCACAGCTTATTTCAGCTAAATAAGCTGAAACAGTGGTAGCTTTTTTCAGCTAAATAAGCTGAAGCAGTCGCAGCTTATTTTAGCTAAATAAGCTGCAGCAGTCGCAGCTTATTTCAGCTAAATAAGCTGCAGCAGTAAGCTGCGCAGCTTATTTCAGCTAAATAAGCTGCAGCAGTCGCAGCTTATTTTAGCTAAATAAGCTGCAGCTTAGTCGCAGCTTAGCTTATTTCAGCTAAATAAGCTGCAGCAGCCGCAGCTTATTTCAGTTAAATAAGCTGCATTATTTCAGCTCAGCTTATTTCAGCTAAATAAGCTGCAATAGCCGCAGCTTATTTTTCAGCTAAATAAGCTGCAGCAGTCCGCAGCTTATTTCAGCTAAATAAGCTGCAAAAGCTGCAGCAGCTTATTTCAGCTAAATAAGCTGCAATAAGCCGCAGCTTATTTCAGCTAAATGCAAGCAGCCGCAGCTTATTTCAGCTAAATAAGCTGCAGCAGTCGCAGCTTATTTCAGCTAAATAAGCTAAATAAGCTGCAGCAGTCGCAGCTTATTTCAGCTAAATAAGCTGCAGCAGCCGCAGCTTATTTCAGCTAAATAAGCTGCAGCATTTGCAGCTTATTTAGCTAAATAAGCTGCTGCTGCAGCTTTCAGCTTCCGCAGCTTTGCAGCTAAATAAGCTGCTTATTTTATTCAGCAGCTTATTTTCAGCTAAATAAGCTGCAGCAGTAAGCGCAGCTTATTTCAGCTAAATAAGCTGCAGCAGCTTGCAGCTTATTTCAGCATAAGCTGCAGCAGCCGCAGCTAAATAAGCTGCAGCAGCCGCAGCTTATTTCAGCTAAATAAGCTGCAGCAGTCGCAGCTTATTTCAGCTAAATAAGCTGCAGCAGCCAACAGCTTATTTCAGCTAAATAAGCTGCATCTAAGTTATTTTATTTAGCTGAAATAAGCTGCAGCATTTTTGCAGCTTATTTAGCTAAATAAGCTGCAAAGCGCAGTTATTTTAAGCTAAATAAGCTGCAGCTTATTTCAGCTAAATAAGCTGCAGCAGTCGCAGCTTATTTCAGCTAAATAAGCTGCATTATTCGCAGCTTATTTCAGCTAAATAAGCTGCAGCAGCAGTCGCAGCTTATTTCAGCTAAATAAGCTGCATTATTTGCAGCTTATTTCAGCTAAATAAGCTGCAGCAGCTTAGCTAAATAAGCTGCAGTTATTAGCAGCTTATTTATTTCAGCTCTAAATAAGCTGCAGCAGTCGCAGCTTATTTCAGCTAAATAAGCTGCAACAGCCGCAGCTTATTTCAGCTAAATAAGCTGCAAAAAACGCAGCTTATTGCAGCTTAATTTCAGCTAAACAGTTTCTGCTGCAGCTTATTTCAGCTAAAAAAACTGCAGCAGTCGCAGCTTATTTAAAGCTAAATAAGCTGCATTATTCGCAACTTATTTCAGCTAAATAAGCTGCAGCAGCCGCAGCTTATTTCAGCTAAGCTAAAAGCTGCACAGTTGCAGCTTATTTAAGCTAAATAAGCTGCATTAGCTGCAGCTTATTTCAGCTAAATAAGCTGCATTAGTCGCAGCTTATTTCAGCTAAATAAGCTGCAGCAGCCGCAGCTTATTTCAGCTAAATAAGCTGCAGCTATAAGCGCAGCTTATTTCAGCTAAATAAGCTGCAACTATGCGCAGCTTATTTCAGCTAAATAACCTGCAGCAGCCGCACCTTATTCAAGCTAAAAAAACTGCAGCAGTCGCAGCTTATTTCAGCTAAATAAGCTGGAGCAATCGCAGCTTATTTCAGCTAAATAAGCTGCAGCCGCCGCAGCTTATTTTAGCAGCAGTCGCAGCTTATTTCAGCTAGATTTAAGAATGAGCAACGAACAAAGTGCAGTATATGAACATAGAAATTAAAATGACCATAGAATTTTTATCAAAGATGCCAGGGTGATCTGCAGGAAGTGTGACATCTTTTTAAGAAAACTGATGGAATCATTTGTCATTCATAACTCTGACACTTTTAATAACAATAAAATGAGTTTGGATGTTGACGATTTTATACTAAACAGTTTAAAATTAATCTGAAAATACAAAAAGTTATTAAACTGCGATAAAAAAAAACAATTTTAAACATATAAATAAATTTATATATAGATTGTAGTAAATTTTGTTTCGATGTAGCCTTCTTTTTTTTTTTTTTTGAATTGCCGGCAAACCCTTGTCATTTTATTCTTTGACTCCTATCATTGTTTTAATCGCTCTCCTTGGAGCTGGGCTCCTTTTTAATAATTTTTTTTAATTTTGATTTTTAACTCTTAATTCTTTTAACTTTGCTTTGATATGGGATGGTTGACCGAAAACGTTTGCCATTTTATTTATTTTACTACTGGGCTATTTTAGTTTATATATATATTATATATA
>SEYY01014255.1:170000-177500 GCA_009176605.1 Armadillidium nasatum | reverse complement strand
ATATATATATATATATATATATATATATATATATATTATATATACACGTTTATGTGTATGAATTGTATGTGTGTGTTATTGAATGACGAAGCAAGGTAAGTGAAACTCAACCGACTGAAATGGAGAACGGAATTCTTGTTCTGGAGATTGTCTCATGTTAAAGTTTAAACAAAACACTTGTTCTTTTATCCTTAGAGTTTAGTGACAGAATTTTCGAATTTTTTTGCGACAAATAGAATTTTTTTTTTTTTTTTTATAAAGAATCGTCAAAATTTTATAATATTATAATATATATATATATATATATATATATATATATATAAATATATATATATATATATATATATATATATATATATATATATAATATATATATATATATATATATATATATTCGTATATGTGTGTAGGTGGGCGTAGGTGTGATGACATGCGAGTTTGTAGCGTGCTCTTAAGTTTTAAATACGAATAATTTATTATGAACGATACTCGGGAAAAGTCATAAAGAATATAAATTTAATATAACGTAAAACTGTATACTTTATATCACTGTATAATAATTTCACTTTAAAAAAAAAAAAAAAATCTAAATGGGATTCCAAGTGAATTACGTTCAGTTCATATTTTACCGTTTAATTCGCAATTTAACGTTCAATCTACGTTTTAAATGTACGGTACAATGATTCCAAAATCCATTGTACCGTTATTTCATGTTCGTTATTTGCGATTTCTTATTTCTTTTCTCACGCAAACTTTCCGAAGGCAAAAGAAAATCATTACCTACTTTCTATCAAAACATTATTTTGCATAAGCGTAAGTTACTGAAAGTGTATGTGTTTGTGTGCGTGTGTGTGAGAGAGAGAGAGAGTGAGTAAGAGAGAAAAAAATCCTATGTAAAGCTCTTTATAATTAGTTTACATAGTTTAATTGTTTTCGTTTACGTTGAAAAACGTAAAATTCAAATTCCTTTTTTCATCAGAACTGAAGTTCGTAAGTACCATTTGAGATTGAATTCGTTATTCAAAAGGTAATTAACCTTCTTCTGCTGAGAAAATTATGATCAAATACATTAAACATAAAAACAATAAATTAAGTTCATCACTATCGTGGCCTTTACGAGAAATGTTCGTTCAATCGGGGTTCGGAAACTCGATGAACGATGGCTCTCTCGTCCTTATTGATTCTGCGCGCCTTTGTTCGATTCCTGTGATTTTTCAACAACTATTACCTAAGACTTTTAGGTTATGAAGAGATAATTTTTTTATGGATAAATTATCTCTTAGATTAAGTTAAAATTCTTAATAATATTCTACTGTAACATTATTTCTCTGGAATGTTATAAATATTTAGTTCAAACACCAAAAGTTCACATTCTTTCAAACTTGAAGAGAACACAGATATTCGGACAAAGTGAGTTGCCTCTGGGATAAATGGCGACTGGGAAATCAGTCTTGAATGTAACTGCTTTACTCTCTAAACTTGTAACGTTTCTTTAAAGTGTTAGTGACGTTTCACCATAGTGTGTCGAGGTTTATAGTGTGCAAATGTTTTGCAGTTAAAAAATCCCTGAATAAAGTAACAATTTCCAAATTTAAACCTATGTAAGACTTACTACTGGAAGTTATCGAACGGCAAAATAGGTAGGAATTACCGAAATTTCTAGATTATTATTATTATTATTATTATTATTATTATTATTATTATTATTATTATTATTATTATTATTATTATTATATAAAAGATATATAAAATTTAATAATAAAATAAAAATAGTTGCTGAAATAAAATGATGATTTTTATTATATATATATATATATATATATATATATATATATATATATATATATATATATATATATATATATATATATATATATATATATATAATATATATATATATATATATATATATATATATATATATATATATATATATATATATATATATATATTATATATTATATATATTTATTATATTATAATAATTATTATTATTATTTTTATTTTATTATTATTATAATATTATTAATTATTATTATTATTATTATTTATTATTATTATTACATACTATATTATTGTTATTGTTATTATTATCGTATTATTATTATTATTATTATTATTATTATTATTATTATTATTATTATTATTATTATTATTATCATTATTGTAATATTTTTCAGTGTTAATATTACTGTTACTGAATATTCAGTGAGTTCAAGTGTTATTTTTGGAGACAATTAAACCCAATAATGTTTTCAGTACTGATCTTTCATCAGAATTACAAACAATTAACTTTATTACTATATATGAAATTTACAGGCATTAAAATAATAATACTGTCGTTTAATATAAATATAAATGTTGTAGACTTATTATTTTTATTTATAATATTTTATATATATATATATATATATATATATATATATATATATATATATATATATATATATATATATATATATATATATATATATATATATATATATATATATATATATATAATTTTTATTAAAAAATAAAAAAAAATTTTTTTTTTATTTTTATTATTTTTATTATTATTATCATTATTATTATTATTATTTATTATTATTATTATTATTATTATTATTATATATTATTATTATTATTATTATTATTATTATTATTATTATTATTATTATTATTATTATTATTATTATTATTATTTGTCTTTATCAGTAATTATTATTATTATTGTCTTTATATCAGTAATTATCATTACTATATTATTATTGTTATTTTTGTTATTATTATTATCATTATTATTATTATTATTATTATTATTATTATTATTATTATTATTATTATTATTATTATTTGAGTTAAATGCCTATAAGAAATATGAATGGGAATAATTCTTTAATTAACTGCCTTCGGTATCTTGAATGAGAGTTCTTTTACTCCAAGCTGCGAGTGCTTTTAAAGAGCTTTTATAAATTATTCTTAATAGCAGTTTTCAAGACTTCAAATTATAAGGGCTTTTCGTTCCCATTTTTATAGCAATATATATATATATATATATATATATATATATATATATATATATATATATATATATATATATATATATATATATATATATATATATATATATATATATATATATATTGCAAGCCTTTTTGTGGAGAATTGCTGAAAATATACATAACATCCCTATTGAAATGGGAAACATTAATTCTAGAATTAGTGGAAGACAAGACCTAATAAACGAAGTTTGAAAATATGTGAAAGAGTTCGAAGAGTAGTTTAGAAATTTTGCTGAAGATTTTAGCAATAGAGTTAATAAATGAGTTAGTTGAACAGTGAAATGTTGAGATTATGTAGAAAGACTAGTCAGACGAGCCTTCAATAGAGGAGGTATGCTATTAGAGTAGAAAATAATAGGATAGTGTGAAGATAGCTATGCAACAGTTCTGTGGCTTTAGAAAAAGATTGGAGAGAGTCTGTGGAAGCTAATAAAAAGACAAACCATAGATTACATCTTTTCAGGGAACCTTGTGTGGAAGGAATTGCCCTAGATATGGAATGCATTTTCCATATAACAACGTACGACGTTATTTTTCAGCTCAAACTACCATGATGGTATGAAAAAGATCCAAATGTCGCTTAGAATAATTGATTTGGTAGAAGCTTCTTAGTCAGAGAAACAATTAAAGTAACCTTTCCCAGAAAGACCACGATAACAAAGAACACCAATTATATTTATGAGTTTTGTGAGGATTGCGTCGAGTATGTAAATGAAGGTATTGAGTTACTGAAAAATTGAAAACAACCTTGACTTTTCGGTTCAAATTAGTACTTCAAGAAAGATCAGAAATCTCTTGTTCCAAGAATACACACCAAGCAGCACATGTTTTCAACTGTGTCGAATGAAAAGAATAATGAAAATGGAGTCATCGACACATGAGTTTATTGGTTGCTGGTAGGTGGAATGATGGAATGATTGATAGAGTTTCATTAATGAAAAGTAGAAAGACAATAGGAGGGGGAGAGGGAACAGAATCTCGAGCAACATATTAATCGCTTAACGTTTTAACGATTTCCATCTTCAAAAGTCGCCATCAAACGACCGGGAAGGAATGCAGATAGAAGATTACAGATATACCGAATGAGGCAGTTATGAAAATCAAATTAAGTTTTTCTCTTATTCAGTTGAAACCTTTCTATCTGTGTAATGGACAAAAATGTTGAAGGACATAGAACAAAATGTTAGAGAGCGATCTTATGGAACTAAGATGTTATCGAACCTGCCTATTAAGAGTACACTGCAAAAATTGTCCTAACGAATCGTTGGGACAAGTGGCAAAATGTCAGTAAAATTTTTAATAAAGAAAAGACAGGTTAAGCATAAGAAAGTCGCTTCACATATTTATTTTCTAATAAGAAAATAATTGAAAAAATTTGATGTGACATTTTTGCCACTTGTCCCAACGATTCGTTAGGACAATTTTTGCAGTGTAGGTTCTAAAACTAATAAAAAACATATTAGACCAATACGATAAAAAGGTGGTAACTTTTTCTGACATTCATTGTATACAGGCCATATATATATATATATATATATATATATATATATATATATATATATATATATATATATATATATATATATATATATATATATATATATATATATATATATATATATATATATATATGCGTGTGTATTTTTATACTCTACACCATATCCCGCAAGATGCAGGGTGATGTCAACTGCAGAAACTTTATATTCCTGCAACCGTACGTGGGAAGAAAAAAAAATGGTTTAAAAGGTTTTCAGCCTCTAGAATCATGCGAAGAATTATTCCTCATTTGTTCTGACTGCGTCGAAATCCCCATCCTTTATTGACCAGAAGTTATTTAGAAGTTTCAATAATTACCAATTCTAAACATTTGCTAGATGAAAGTTATTTAAAAGATTTTTATTTGAAAATTATTCAAAAGACCTGACTCGAAAATTTTGTTGCTCCTCTTGAATTTGTTAAAATATTAATTTTGATTTAACTTATTTTAATTTCAAATGTTAAATTAAAAAAAAAATTTAAAATATTTCTTCGACACCTAAAATTTTTCCATTTACCTCTAAATAATAATCTGGAATCATTTCTTGCATTCAGTCTATTCTCTCCTTTCTTCAGACGAAAAACTTTAAGATTCCGGGAAAGAACTTCAGATCTTTAGACCACTTTCCAATCCTTACTCTGGCTCTTCTCTTTTTTCTTATTTACCAGCTGTTTCTAACACGTCCGAATCCGACAGCAGTCAGATTATATATATATATATATATATATATATATATATTATATATATATATATATATATATATATATATATATATATATATATATATAATATATATATATATATATATATATATATATATATATATATATATATATATATATATATATATATATATATATATATATATATATATATATATATATATATATATATATATATATATATATATATATATATATATATATATATATATATATATATATATATATATATATATATATATATATATATATATATATATATATATATATATATATATATATATATATATATATATATAAGAAACTTTTGTTTCTAGCAAACTTGATATATACGTAGTGGAAAACCTAAATAAGTATATTATTGAAAGCATTGCATAATTTTATTGTAAATTCAGATTCCTAAATTTTTTATTTTTTTTAAACAAAATGTTCTTACATTCCTCCCTCCTGTTTTTCCCACACAACACACGCAAGCGCACACACATACACACACACACACACACACACACACATATATATATATATATATATATATATATATATATATATATATATATATATATATATATATATATATATATATATATATATATACTATATAATTGACAAAGAGTCCTTGACCAACCTTCTTTGTCCACTTTGGAACAAAGGCCTTCCTGTCATTCCGAATTTTTTATCTAGTTTAAATCGTCTTTGTATTTATTTCTTTTTTTTTTCAGGGAAGGGGAAGTAAGTAAGGGGAATTCCCTCTTTTCTTTGGTGTTTTCCCCTCGTCTTCAAGTGTAACGATGATTTCAAACTTGAGTTATTTTATCCAATTCATGTCTTTGGTCAGACCACGAAATTCATGTCTGTATTAAACAGAGAATATTTTTGACAATTCTTTTTCTTGTAGTAATTCTACCTTCATATATATATATATATATATATATATATATATATATATATATATATATATATATATATATATATATAATATATATATATATATATATATATATATATATATATATATATATATATATATATATATATATATTAGCTTACCAAGCTCCGCTATATGCATCTTATTTTTACATAGGAAAAACACTCGAATTTATAAATTCAACTTAAGAAATGATATTATTTGTTGCATCAGGTGCCTACAGTTTCATAATCTGTTGAAATTGGGTAAGCTCCTCTTACCTAGCATACCCTGAATGACCGCCTTGGATATATATATATATATATATATATATATATATATATATATATATATATATATATATATATATATATATATATATATATATATATATATATATATATATATATATATATATATATATATAGTAATGGGACGGATAGCAAATTTGTCGGATACCGAATATCAGGTAAATTTCAAAAAATCGGATAACGAATACGAAGACGTGAAACTTCATCTGCAAATTAATCAAACCAGGGCTGGATATTATGAACTGAATGAATTGGGCTCTTTTGTCTTGGTAAGTTGAGTCACCCTTAAGAAAACCTCTACACCATTGGTTGAATTTGGTCACCCAAAATGCGTACCAAATTCCTGGAAGTTACATTATCGTGAATACCATGAAACGGCTTCCAAAACCATGACAGAACCTCCTCCATGCTTCACTTGTGGCATAAGACAGCACAGATCATATTCTTGGAATGGTGTTCTTAACACATAAACCGGGCCGGAGGTTGGGAACAGTGTGAAAGTCGATTCATCCGATCAAAGAACGGTCTTCCATTGGTTGGTGCCAATCCTTATGAGTGTTGAACTACTCTCCACACTTCCTGACATTAATGTCGTTTACAAAAGGTTTGGCAATTTCAGAACGTTAATGAATATTCAGCGTAGTGAGTTTCTTCCTCACTGTTTTTGTGCTAACATGATTTAACAGACTGATATTCAGCTTATCAATTTTTCAGCTGTTTTTGTTTTCTTATTTTTCGTCACAATCCTACGCAATGCTTGTCTGTCTCTGTCACCGAGTTTTGATTTACGCTCACGCAGCTGTTTACCGAATGATGTTTTTCTGGAAGCACTTTATGGACTCATAATCTTGGATATTGTATCTGGGAACCAACATTCCTCTTTGAAACTGCAAACTTAAAAACATACCTCACTTGTACCAGCACAGAATGTTGACCACAGAGCAACTCTGACTGTAATCATAATTATAGCTCTTAGTTATAA
>SEYY01014255.1:165000-167500 GCA_009176605.1 Armadillidium nasatum | reverse complement strand
TACTTTAATCCAATACGTCATAGTAATTTAAGTGATTTTAGTGTTATTTGATACATTCTATACAGACGAGACACACACACACACACACACACACACACACACACACACACACACACACACACACACACACACACACACACACACACACACACACACATATATATATATATATATATATATATATATATATATATATATATATATATATATATATATATATATAATATATATATATATATATATATATATATATATATATATATAACTTTTCCACTGAGCAGACAAAAGAATTTTTAAATGAAATTTTACCCAGTAGTAGATATTTTGTCACTGATAGCGGTTGTGATATTTTTTGCATAAATGGGTTTTAAAATTTAAACCTCCGGAAAATGGGTAATAAAATGAGCATATCCTACATGTCTCGCTATTCCATTCTGCTGACAGCGTAAACATTACCGAAAATTGAGATTAGAGTAAATTAGGTTACGTTGCCTTATTTTACGTTGTAAGGTTAGGTTAGGTTAGGTTAGGCTAGGCATAAGTTTGGTTAGGTATAAGTTAGGTTTGGTTATGTTTATTCTGCTTAAATATTAAACTGAGTAGAGGATTGGGAACAAAGGGTTTTATTTTTATTTTTCACCTATATTTACGATTTTTCTTTTTTTTTATTTTATATTTATTATTTTCATTATTTATATATATATGATATATTTTTTGAATTATTTTAAAATTTTAAAATTATTTTTAATTATTTTAATGTGGGTTAGGGTATTCGCCTTGGAAAGCAGAATATGTTCCTGTCTGGTGCGCGCACGTACGTACATGCACACACACACACACACACACACACACACTATATATATATATATATATATATATATATATATATATATATATATATATATATATATATATATATATATATATATATATATATATATATATATATATATATATATATATATATAATATATAATTATTATAATTATATATATAATATATTATAACATATATTATATATATATATATATATATATATATATATATATATATATATATATATATATATATATATATATATATATATATATATATATATATATATATATATATATATATATATATATATATATATCAGACAGCAGAATTTTTACGTGAAATTTTGCACAATAATAGATATTTTGTCCCCGATAACGATAATGATATTTATTTTTTCCTTAAACAAGAAAATTTATCGTGCCTTGAAAATTCGTGTAAAAATGAATATTTTTCACTTCTCTCGCTTTTACATTAAATATATATATATATATATATATATATATATATATATATATATATATATATATATATATATATATATATATATATATATATATATATATATATATATATATATATATATATATATAATCTGCATAAAGAATTGTGTGAGGTGTTGTATTAACCTATTTATGGTGTTCGTGTTATGCTAAGAAATATTAAAATACAAAGAGCAGATTATATAATTGAAAATGATGTATTTCGAGTAAGATCTGGAACTGAGCCAGTGATCAGAAACGTACCCGTAGAAGCTTTGAGTTTTCTCGGTAAGCGGTGTTGTTATTGTTTGAGGGAGAGGAGCTGTAAATGTACTCCTATTTGCTTAATTAATTTTTGAGTTTATGAAGTTACTTAAATAATTGAACTGTTGGAGAAAGAATTCGGCCTTGGATATTGTATATTGGCATTGTGAGGTAAGAAAAAATGTGAATGGATCAGTGAATCAGTACTTATTGTAGAGAGAGAGAAAGAAAGAGAGAGAGGGAGAGAGAGAGAGAACATTGATAATTGGAGATTGATGATAGAAGAAATGATTCTTTATCAGCTAAGAGTTTCGGAGGAGCCGTTGAGATAGAACATAAGTAGTGTGTCAGGTATCAAATTTTATACTCTTATTTCCTCGCAAGAGAGAGAGGAGCAATATCATTTCACCTCTTCTTTCGTGTAGATTCAGAAAACGTGTTATAACAACTAACAATGGCTTATTTTAAATAATATTGCTATTTTTGAATCTATAAACTTGTCTTTTCTTAAGTTAAGTTAGTATATATATATATATATATATATATATATATATATATATATATATATATATATATATATATATATATATATATATATATATATATATATATATATATATATATTATATATATATATATATATATATATGTTGATCCGGAGGTCGTTTCAAGAAGTCTCATGAAAATCATTATTTTGAAAAGAAGAATTCGGAAGAAGAAAGAAGAATAAAGAAGACCAAAGAGAATAAAGAAAAGAAATCAAAATTCGGAGGAATTGTTTACTTTTCGGCTTGAATAAAAAAGTGAATTTGTTCTTGGGGAATTTTGAAAAAGAGTTGAGCAGATTTTAAGGCCGTGAAAAATTGAGAAATTAATAATTTTGCTCCTTTTAAAATATTTTTATTTTTTAAAATAATAAAATTTAAAAATTATTAATT
>SEYY01014255.1:155000-160000 GCA_009176605.1 Armadillidium nasatum | reverse complement strand
ATTAGAAATATATTTTAGATCAGCATGCAGAAGTTTAAAAAGCCTTATTGTTTGAGTGTACGTGAATACGTGAATACATGTGTAAATGTTTGTGTGTGTGTGTGTGTGCGCGCGCGTTTGGGTGGGTGTAGGAAATCTAAAAGATATTGCTATTTGAGGATTCAGACCCACTTTATAGGAGGAAAAAAAATTTACAAACTTAATATCATGTTTATAAAATAGCACTCGGACGTTGAATAAACATTTCTTTTGAAGACTCTGACCAATTGGGGAATGCGTTTCTTTTAAATCTAGGAAGAACTTATTCATATACTAAATTTCCTATGCAAATTGTAAGGTATAGTCAAATAATATATTTGGCATAGGAAAATGGAAAATGGGTGCAACTATTTGAATATGGTTAATTTATTTGGAAATATTTTCTGAAAAATAAATAAATAGAGCTTGAACTCTTAACGAAAACAATCCCAAAAGCATTTTTTTTTTATTAAAAATATTTGAAGATTCTTTAGTAGGAAGTAATCTATTTTAGTGAATGAAAAATAATCATATCTTATTAGATTGTGGTTCAATCACAAAAGACTTTAATTGTTTCTTTGATTTAAAGTCTGAAAGAGTTTTATTATTTTACTAGTATACCCGTAGAGATAATAATTCTGTCATTTAATGATATATATATATATATATATATATATATATATATATATATATATATATATATATATATATATATATATATATATATATATATATATATATATATATATAAGTGATGGAAACGATTAATCGTCATCGGCAAAATCTGCATATTTTTCTCAGTCGTCATCGTTAATTTTTTGCCCATTATTTTGACGATTAATTTATATATATATTCTTTTATAAATATCTCGCTACACCTCCACCGTCTTCTGTTGAGGGAGAAAGGCTGTTTGTTTTTTTTTTTGTTTTTTTTTTACACTTATCGAAACCGCTCTTGAGCAGAACCCTATTCAAAGAGGGGGTTTAGTTGCAGGGGCATATTCCCAAAACGAAATCGAATTACCCAAGAATTTTAGATAAGATTGTTTCTGCATCACAATTTAAAATCTCTTAAATTTAAAGTACTAGAATTTTGAATTAAAAATTTGAATATGTTTTCACATATTCAAATTTTTAAAATCAATGTTCTGAAAATACTACATGGTGTCCCACATTCTCTCGACCCCAGATATTAAAGCACTAGTCATGAGTTAATAAAATTTTGTGTGAGAATTGTACTAACATCACAACAAGTATTGGAAGTGATCGCCATTAGAATCAAGGGATACCTGCACACTCTTTTCCATGTTATGAAAGGATGCCGTCAAAGTCCCTTGGAAATGACCCGATCTTCAAAGAAGGAAATGTGGTAAGTGGTTCGACCTCTCGCTCAGACACCAAGTTTTGTTCGCAGCAAATTATATTAACTTTTGACTAGTATATTGTAGTGATGGATCGGATGTCATATTTTCTCATTTGCTGATATCGAATTTTGGAGAAGTGCGGATGCGGATGTTGAATTTTTGTCAAGTAAGGATGCGGATGCGGAAGTTAAATTTTCGAAAGTGCGGATGCGGATGCGGATGCGGAAGTTAAATTTTCGAAAGTGCGGATGCGGATGTTGAATTTTCGAAAATGTGAATGTTAGTATATATAGATAGATAGATATTAATATATTTAAAGAATGAACGGTGGCCATATGCAACAGCTGCTATAGAACGACCAGAAAGGAAATCAGAGAGAAGACCACAGATAGAAGGATAAATTCCGAAAGAGGGAAG
Source organism: Armadillidium nasatum (assembly GCA_009176605.1). Classification (NCBI taxonomy): domain Eukaryota; kingdom Metazoa; phylum Arthropoda; class Malacostraca; order Isopoda; family Armadillidiidae; genus Armadillidium; species Armadillidium nasatum. Next base: position 158,201 of record SEYY01014255.1, on the reverse strand, counting down.
TTTTTAAATCAAAGCTTTGAGCCAAACTCTATCGAAAGCTTTCAATATGTCCAACGCGACAGCAATTTATTCACCGAAATGACTAAGAGCGGAGGACCAAGAGTCAGAGAGAAGGGAAAGAAGGTCACCCGTAGTGCGTTTCTTACGAAAGCCATACTGGCGATATTAATTTTGATGAGGATTGTCCGTGAATGTTGATGCGGATGCCATCACTAGTACTTTAATATCTTAAAGCCCATTTCTGAATTCGAGAACATAAAGATTTGTACAGTATTTATTAGTATGTAATATTTAGTATATTATTACATACTATATATTATAAACTAATATATACTATATTATATATGTTAAAATTACATGTTTTAAACCTTTGAGTAAATAATAAAGGAAAGATGATTTAATTCTTCCTTATAAAATTGTTAAATTTATTAAAATAATAGAAATTTTTAAAATATACTTTTTCAATTTCATCGTCATCGTCATCGTCAAAAAATTCTTAATCGTTCCATCTATATATATATATATATATATATATATATATATATATATATATATATATATATATATATATATATATATATATATATATATATATATATATATATATATATATATATATATATATATATATATATATATATATTGCACTAGAATGAGTTTTTGCCAATCACCTGCATAAAAAATCAATATTAGCTTCAAAATTTACTTAAACAATAAGTTATGTAGCATTTACTATAAAAAAAAAAAATTTTTTTCCACAATTTCTCCATCAATTTCAAAAACAAATCAATCCAGGTAGTTGGGCCTTAAATTTTAATCCTTTAACTTAATCCCTTTAGAGCCCTTCTGCAGGATCCGATTCGTGTTCGTTTAAAGCCGAAATCTGAGAGTTATTCCCAAGCTTTAAAAATTGAACAGACCCAATTGAACATGATTTCCATCCAGTCTTGCGACAAAAAAAAAAGAGAGAACATTTGTCATTTAAAATATCTTTCAAGTAATTTTAATAAATCCCATTTTCATTTTATAAAAATAGCAGAGGAATAAATTAAGGGATTTTGTTATTTTTAAAGCATTTTTAATAATAATAATCATAATAGTAGTATTGTTTTAATATTATTACTATTTATTATTATTATTGTTTTATTATTATTATTATTATTATTATTATTATTATTATTATTATATATTATTATTATTATTATTATTTATTATTATTATTATTATTATTATTTATTATTATTTTATTATTATTATTATTATTATTATTATTATTATTATTATTATTATTATTACTATTATTATTATTATTAATATTTGAAGAGTAGGAGTATTATCAGTAAAACTATTTTCACGAAATTAATATAATTCAAAATGATATATTGCTTATAATATTAACGTGAATATTATTTTCTTAATATTTCTTTTATTGTTATTACGCCATTCAGATAACAAATGATGAGATGATTTTGACGATTAAGTTTTATTACATTTCTTTCTCTGCTGCTTCTTCTGCACCCTCATTTTCATGTTATTACAATTATTAATTTTATTATTATTATTATTATTATTATTATTATTATTATTATTATCATTATTATTATTATTATTATTATTATTATTATTATTATTATATATTATTATTATTATTATATTATTAATAATTATTAATTAAATAAAAATAAAATAATAATAATAATAATAATAATAATAATAATAATAAATAATAATAATACATTATTAGTTTTATTATTATTATTATTATTATTATTATTATTATTATTATTATTATTATTATTATTATTATTATTATTATTATTATTATTATTATTATTATTATTATTATTATTATTATTATTATTATTATTATTATTATTATTATTATTAATTAATTATCTATTAAACGTAAATAATAATAGTAATTTAATAATAATAATAATAATAATAATAATAATAATAATAATAATAATAATAAATAAAATTTCTAAATTTAAAAAGGAATTTTTTAAAGTTTTCCTTTAGAATTTTTTCAAAATAATAATATTAATAATAATCATATCGATTCTTTAAATAAAAAATATGCCCCAGCAGCCCTTTTCAGTTAAGGATATGTTAACGACATATTTATAATCTTATTTTGTACATTTTTGTAAATTTATCTTTTTACCTGAGTAAAGTATTATTATTCGATTTTTTATTATTATTATTATTATTATTATTATTATTATTATTATTATTATTATTATTATTATTATTATTATTATTATTATTATTATTATTATTATTATTATTATTATTCATCACTGTCCAAACCAGTAGTCTGGCGACTGTCGGGTGCTACTCCTCCAGAATCTTCTCCACGCATTTCTGTCCTCATACATTTGGTTGTCTTCCACCTCTTCCAGTGTCTTGCTCCTTCGTTGTATGGCTTCTTCCACCCCCTCCATCCATCTCTTCCTTGGTCTTCCCGCCGGTCTCCTTCCTTCTGGTCTCCATTCCAGCATCTCTTTGAGTCTCTCTCCATCCCCCATCCTCTTCATGTGACAAAACCATCTCAGCTGGCTTCTTCCTACACATTCCAAAATTGATTCCACTCCAAGTTCCTCTCTCACTAGTTCACTCCTCATTCTATCTCTCATCGATACTCCCCTGATGATTCTGAGTACTCTCATTTCCGCGGCTTCGATTCTGTTCTTATGCACTGTATTAATTGTCCAACATTCTGAACCGTACAACAATATTGGTCTCAGTATTGTTTTATTATTGTTGGTAATCCTCTCTCCCTTGGTGGTGAGAATCTTCATTCTTTCCTTAGCTCGTCCTCCAGTCTTCCTTCTTCGTCGAATCCTATTCACACCCACGTATTTAAATTTACTCGCCTGCTTAAAGTCTAGTCCCCTCTATGTTCACAACTATCTCTTCTCTCTCCCTAGCTATTACCATTACTTCTGTTTTCTCTCTGTTTATCTTCATGTCATAGAGTTCAACACATCATTCCACCTATTCACAGCTTCCTGAAGTCAATGAATGTTACATATGCTTTCTTGTTACATTCTATGTTTAAATTATTATTATTATTTATTATTATTATTATTATTATTATTATTATTATTATTATTATTATTATTACTTATTATTATTACTTATTATTATCATTATTATTATTATTATTATTTTTATTATTATCATATCATCACTTAT
>SEYY01014255.1:137500-145000 GCA_009176605.1 Armadillidium nasatum | reverse complement strand
ATATATTGCTACTTAAGTGAAAGAAAGACTTGATTAAACTTGAAGTTTCGATATATCTGCATTCTTAAAAGGCAAATCACTTTATTCAACAGTTGCTCCCCAACTTCAAACATTAGTTGGTGAATTTACAACGTGGCTTTAAATCGTTTCGAGAGTTTCTTTCTCGCTTCCTTACATATATAAGAACGACTTCGCACACTCATTGTATACCAAAACAATATATAAGACTCGAAATCGGTTTTCTTTTGTTAAGTTTTGCTGCTCACAAGTTACTTCTGTTAAGTTCTTTCACAATAGCAGTTTCCAGACTTTGATGCTCAAATTTGCATATTTGCCCCGAACCGCTCAAAATTCAAACTTGCCTTAATCCAAAATTAGAATATTCTCTATAACTTTTTTTTTTCATCTTCCTACTCTATGAGTATATATATATATATATATATATATATATATATATATATATATATATATATATATATATATATATATATATATATATATATATATATATATATATATATATATTATTAGTATTATTATTATTATTATTTTTCTACAAATTACCTTTATTCACATTTATTCACTTTATTTGTTTATTTACTTTGGTTTCCATTCTAATATCTCTCTCAGCCCCTTTCCCTCATCCATTCTCTTCACGTGACCAAACCATCTCAATTGGTTTCTTTCCACTCACTCCCAAAATTGATTCCACCCCAAGTTCCTCCTTCATCAGTTCACTCCTCATCTTATCTCTCAGCGATAATCTTCTGATGACTGAATACTCTCATTTCACTGACTCAAATTCTGATCTTATGCGCTGTATTCATTGTCCAACATTCTGAACCATACAACAATATTGGTCTCAGTATTGTTTTAGATATTAGTATTTTCACTTCTATTGGTATTCCTCTTTCTCTTTGTAGCGGATATATCATTCCTACATTCTCTGAGAATCTTTCTATTCTAAAATATTATAAATTTTTAAAATGTGCTTTTTCAATTTCATCTTCATCAATCATAAAAATTCTTAAAAAATCGTCTTAATTCATCCCACACACAAAATAATAAAAATATATATATATAATATATATATATATATATATATATATATATATATATATATATATATATATATATATATATATATATATATATATATATATTATATATATATATATAATATATATATATATATATATATATAAAAAAAAAAAAATAAAAAAAAAAAAACTTTTTTAAAAAAAAAAAATAAAAAAAAAATTGCAAAGTTGCTTCACCAAAAAAAGTTAAAAAGTTTTTCCTGTTCATGTGGGATGAAGAAGGAAGTAAAAATTTCACTTCTATTGAAAGAATTGTTCTAAAGTTTGCGCACGTTAATATCTATTTTTCTATGGTTTTTGTTACTATTTAAAGAGGTAGAAAATGGCCTTTTACCTATCGTAAAAATAGATATGAGAACAATTTTCCAATAACAGTTTAAATCAACGATTTTTAACATTTTTAAATAACTACAAATATTCATGATGAATAATATCCATGAGTGATTTTATAATTTTAATGATTTTATTTTATTTTCAGAGATTTGAAAATTCATTTTTAAAAAGTTAATATATTACCTGTTTTTATCTTATATTTTTATTTTTTTATTTATTTATTTATTTTCTATTTTATTTGTTTAAAAGCTGCTTTGTTTTGAAGAGAATTCATCTCATCGCATTCTTACTTCAAAAACACAAAAAAAAATTTCGTAAAAAGAAATTTTTCAAACCATACAAAGGAATATTCTTCTAAGCTGCGACTTCTTTCAAAGATTAACTCATATATATATATATATATATATATATATATATATATATATATATATATATATATATATATATATATATATATATATATATATATATATATATATATATATATATATATATATATATATATATATATATATATATATATATATATATATATATATATATATATATATATATATTAGTGATGGCATCTGCATCCACGGAGCACTCATCAAAATTAACATCCGCATCCGCATCTTGAAAAAATTATACAGCCGCATTCGCATCCGCATCCTCATTTTCGAAAATTCAACATCCTCACCCGTATCTGAACTTGACGAAAATTCTATATCCGCATCCGCATCTGCAAATGTGAAAATATGATATGCGATCCATCACTATATATAATATATATATATATATATATATATATATATATATATATATATATATATATATATATATATATATATATATATATATATATATATATATATATATATATATATATATATATATATTTCCATACAGAGATGAAATTTATGAAAATACTTTTCCATTTTAATTTATTCACAAAATTCCAAGTGGTAAAAAGTATTAACGAGTATCTCACTAATATCTTCATTTTCCTACTGTATTCAAACAAAAATTATACTTAAAACTTCCGTATATAGGATCACTTACATCTCAACTTAATAGAAATATTCTTACAATAATTGAAGCTACATTCCCGCAATGCTAGTTCATTCTTATAAATTATAATTCCCTCTCAATTTAAAGCTTCTTCAGACACAAGGAGTCTCACCCAATGCTTTTCAGATCCTCATTAATTTATTTATTTAAGTGTACCAGCTGTAATGTGGCATGTAGGCCAAACTGGTCTACAATTGGAATTGAGGATTGATAAGCATAGAAGAATTTCCTTTAGAACAGACCATTCTCTTTGCTTTAATGCACACACTACCATAAAAGACCATGGATATACCCACCCTTTTTCGTCATCAAATTTTTCTCTGTTCTTCAACATGCATCTTCCCTTCTTGATCATAGGATTTTGAAGTTTTATATATAAAAACTTATTGCTCATCCTTAAATGATCAAGCTTCTTCTATTGTAATTTTCACTCAATAATGAAGTCCATTTTCCCAAAATAGTCCAGCTTTTTTTTTTTTTTGTTATTTCAGTATTAATATTATTACTTTATTTTTATTATTTTATTGCAATTATTATTATTATTAAATATAATATAGTTAATGAAGTTATATTTTGATTGTTTAAATAAAGTAAAATTTAGTTTGTGCTGAAGACGTAACGAGATACGGTGATAAACGTTCACAGTGTATTAAATGAGTATGCGGAAACCTTTAGTATAGTCTTTAACCTTTCTAATTAGATTAAGGTTCACTAGGAAAGAAGCTATCTCAACTTATATATATATATATATATATATATATATATATATATATATATATATATATATATATATATATATATATATATATATATATATATATATTATATATATTATATATTATTATTATTAATAATGGCATACGCATTCGCATCTTCATCAAAACTGACACCCGCATCCTCATCTGCATTTTCGAAAATTCAAAATCCGCATCCGCACTTGACGAAAATTATATCCGCATCCGCATCCGTATCCACAAATCCGAGAAAATATGACATCCGATCCATCACATATATATATATATATATATATATATATATATATATATATATATATATATATATATATATATATATATATATATATATATTATATATATATATATATATATATATATATATATTATATATATATATATATATATATATATATATATATATATATATATATATATATATATATATATATATATATATATATATATATATATTATGATTGGTTTGAGGTTACGAGCGTCGTAAAGCAGGGTTGTGTACTTTCTCCAATTATCTTTATAATCTTGATGGATTATTGTGGTAGACTAATGCAGAAGGGGACTGATGGCTTATTAATCCTTGGCTATGCTGATGACATTGCATTGGTCACTGAAACGGAGAGAGCTTTGACGAATTTCTTCGCAGCTTGGAATGAGTGCTGACGGCTACGGGAATAAAGGTGAGTAGGGAAAAGACAAACGTTATGTTGGTGGGTAAGAACAGGAAGAGCTGGACATTGTGTTGGGAGATGGTGTACTGAAACAAGTAGACCATTTTAAATTCCTATGCTTATGTTTTGGAACTGGGATTGATATGATCCTGGAATTAAATCATATAGAATTGGCAAGTTCAATGTAGCACTGACCTCGCTGTTTCCGCTGCTTAGAGATCGGCACATCTCTTATTATATCTATAATAATAATAGGTATAAAAACAGTAATACGCGTATATACAAGTATTTTAAGACCAATACTAACTTATGGACATAATATATATATATATATATATATATATATATATATATATATATATATATATATATATATATATATATATATATATATATATATATATATTATTATATATAAGACCGAGAGAACCAGGGTTCTTCGGGTTAGGCCTATTTGCTCGCCGTTAGTGTAGAATTACCTTTCAAGCCCAGGTAAGGTTAATATCGACCTAGTTTGTTAGATTTAACAAATTTATTATATATGACAAACTAGTTCAACTTAACCTAACCTGGACTTAAAGGGTAAATCTACGATAAAGCCAGCAAATAGGACTAACCTGGCGAAAACTGACTCTCTCGGCGCCAATTAAAAAAAAAAAAAAAAAAATTTTTTTTTTTTTTTTTTTTTTAATTAATTAAATTATATATATATATATATATATATATATATATATAATATATATATATATATATATATATTATATATATATATATATATATTATATATATATATATATATATATATATATATATATATATATATATATATATATATATATATATATATATATATATATATCGTATTTGTTAATTTTAGTACGTTTGGCAACTTGGAAACATACCTGCATTAGTATCGATATATTTTCCGATTTATCTTCCTCTGCCGAATTACTTCGAGATAAGTTGCAGACGAAAGCCAAGCTTTATGATGTTTGAAATAGATTTCTTACTTTAAATTGAGTGCATTTTAATTTAGCGAATTTGATTTTTTTTACCCCTCTTGAAAAGTTTCCATTCAATTTGTATTACATTCTCAGTTTATATTTTGAAATGTCAGTTAAGAGATTAAACTGCAGATTTACCATATATATATATATATATATATATATATATATATATATATATATATATATATATATATATATATATATATATATATATATATAATATATATATATATATATATATATATATATATATATATATATATATATATATATATATATATATATATATATATATATATATATATATATATATATATATATATATATGTGTGTGTGTGTGTGTGTGTGTGTGTGTGAAAGAGAGGAGATAAATATTTCTCCTGAAGAAGTACTTTAGAGCCTGTTTGTGGCCTAAATCGTGTAGAAGATAAGAATTTAAAGAGAAATTTTAACTGATAAGAGAAAAATTCATTTCGGAAATTATAAAAAAAGTTGCCAAGTTTTGAAAACACTTTGCATTCATCTCTTAAAACATGCATACATACATACGTACACGTAAGCACCCTCACACAGTAATATATACGTATATATATATATATATATATATATATATATATATATATATATATATATATATATATTATATATATATATATATATATATATATATATATATATATATATATATATATATATATATACTATACTTACTGAAATCATACTGAGTAAGAATATTTAAAACCTACCGACTCTCCTATAATTTCCAATGTATTTGTCTTTTGTTAATTCAGTTGAAATTTGAATTAAATTTTAAATTTTCTGTTTTAATGTAAATTTTGTCAGAATTTTTAAGAATGGAAAAATTAAGATATTTTTCATTAAGAGTTTCTTTTCTAATCTTTATATATGTTGCTAATTTAAGTAAAACATCATCGTTATTATATATATATAATATATATATATATATATATATATATATATATATATTATATATATATATATATATATATATATATATATATATATATATATATATATATATATATATATATATATATATATATATATATATATATATATATATATATATTATATATATTTATATATATATATATATATATATATATATATATATATATATATATATATATTATATTATATATATATATATATATATATATATATATATATATATATATATATATATATATTTTTTTTTTTTTTTTTTTTTTTTTTTTTTAATTTTTTTTTTATTTATATTTTATATATATATATATATATATATATATATATATTATATATATATATATATATATATATATATATATATATATATAATATATGTAGCTCTGCTTTGCTTTTTTTTGTTTTATCTTATAATACCATATTTTAATATCCTGTATTTATTCTGTCAGTTGTTTGTAATTGTTAGAGTTTGCTTCGAATCCTGTGTGACGTCAAAAGATGTCAAAATTTCTTTACAATCAATAATTGTTCATTCATCAAATTTCGTTTGAGAGTTTGTTAATATTTGTATGAATTAAAAGATTTAACAATGGCTTGCTTGGCCTTATAATAATATTATTACAAAGATTTTTTCATTCTAACTTTGTTATTTATTACTTACTTAATCTCTCTCTCTCTCTCTCTCTCTCTCTCTCTCGTTATTTATTCATTTATTTATTACGAATTGATCACTCGAAGTTAATTGTTAATAACATTTAAGAACATATTGGCTCTTAGTGCAAAATGTCATTAATTATAATTGTTTAGCATTATTTATTTGGGCATATCCTCATTACCTGTCTAGAGAGTAATCTCTCTCTCAGTAGTGTGAATCGTGTATGAAAAATTTATTATAAAAATTGTACACGATTTAGTCAGCTTTCTTATGCAACAATTCAGTCTAAAACTTCTGTTCAGTATATTATATATACAAAAGTTTTTAAAGAGAAGGTTTTTTATTACGATTTCTCGAAACTTTTATACTTTTTTTTCTGGTCTATTGTCGTCCTGTATGTTACACAATAATAGGAGACAAATATTTTATATTATTATTATTATTATTATTATTATTATTATTATTATTATTATTATTATTATTTTACTATTATTATTATTGTTACTATTATACTATTTATATATTATCATTATTTTTATTATCACTTAATATTATTGTTATTATTATTTTATTACTTCTTCTTCTTCTTATTATTATTATTATTATTATTATTATTATTATTATTATTATTATTATTAATGTTATTATTGTTATTTATTTATATATATATATATATATATATATATATATATATATATATATATATATATATATATATATATATATATATATATATATATATATATTCGGTTTCATTATTATTGTTATTATTTTTATTAATATTATATATTATTATTATTTTTTATTTCAATTTATTATTATTATTTAATTTTATATTATTATTTTAATTATTTTATTATTATTATTATTATTAATTATTATTATTATTATTATTATTATTATTATTATTAATATTATTTTAGGCCTTTTCGAGGTTATAATTATTATAATTTTATAAATTATTAT
>SEYY01014255.1:115000-122500 GCA_009176605.1 Armadillidium nasatum | reverse complement strand
AAAACTATTCTTCGAGATACCTAAAACTCTTTTCTCCGCCGTAAATGCAATAATCTTTCCGGTTCCTCTTCCTCTCACGCGTTCTGGCATATTGCAAAAAATGTCAACACTGACTTTGCTTCTTCCTCTTTCTTTCTTTTAGTTTTTTCTGATGGCACAACTGCCATTTTACCTTCCACTAAAGCTGAACTCTTCGCTCATACTTTTGTCTCTAACTCTACCTTAAACGATTCCGGAGTTATTCCTTCTCCTTCAACCTCCTCCAACTCTTTTATGCCTAAAAGTGTAATTTCTTCGAAAGGTGTCATTTCTGCTCTCACTGAGCTTAACACTAAGAGGGCGTATGGTCCTGATGGTATTTTTCCTGCGGTTCTCAAAACTTATGCATCTGAGCTTGTATCCTGCCTTGGTAAACTATTTCGTCTATGTCGCTTCACTTCGACTTTCCCTTCTTGCTGGAAACGTGCTCTCATTAGCCTATGCCGAAGAAGGTGGACCCCTCTCAATCCTCTAACTATCGTCCTATTTCTTTAACATCCTTTCTTTTTAAAGTTTTCGAATCTATCCTTAACAGGAAGATTTGGAAACACCTTAATTATTCTAATCTTATCTCTGATCGCCAGTATGGCTTTCGTAAAGAACGTTTTACTGGTGATCTTCTTTCCCAACTTTCTGACTCTTGGTCCTCCTCTCTTCGGGGTTTCAGTGAGTCTTTCGCTGTGGCACTAGACATCGATAGAGTCTGGCTCAAAGCTTTAATTTCCAAACTTTCCTCTTTCGGAATCTATCCTTCTCTCTGTGACCTTCTCTTTAATTATAGACGGCAACCGTTCTTCCTTTAAATCTATAAATAGTTGTCTTCCACAAGGATCTCTCCTATCCCCAACACTTTTTCTAATTTTCATCGATGATCTTCTCTCTATTACTTCGTCTCCTATACACTCCTATGCCGATGACTCCACCCTTCATTACTTCTTTCAATTTGAAAGAAGCCCCTCCCAACAGCAGTTAATAGATTCAAGATGGATGACCTTGGAGGAACTGACCTCTGATCTTTCTCGTATTTCATATTGGAACATAGAAAACATGGTTGTTTTCAATGCCTCAAAAACTCATTTCCCCATCTTTCTTCTCGTCACTATCTTCCACACAACTATGACATCTTCGAAAACATTCAACTTAAACCTTCATCTGTCCTCAATATTCTCGGTGTTTCTTTTTCTCGTGATCTTTCTTGGAAAGATCACATTAGTTCTCTTTCGAAACAAGACTCTAAGAGGTTGGGTGTTCTGAGGTGCTTTCGTGGTTTTTTTAATGCTACCGCAATTGCTTGCTCTTTATAAGGGGGTTGTTCACCCCTGTATGGAGTATGCCTCACACATCTGGGGTGGTTCCACAAATGCAGCTCTTCTCGACCTTTCACCTTATTAACTCTTTTGCTCTTACTAACTCTCTCCAATCTCTTTCTTCCCGTCAAATTGTTGCGTCACTCTCTTTATTCTACCGCTATTACAACGGACATTGCTCTTCTGAACTCTCACGTCGTGTACCTCCTACATTGAAAAGGGCTCGTGCGACACGCCTTTCTACACACTGTCATTCTTTCTCTATCCAACTCTCCGACCCCAGACTTAACCTCTATGATTAATCTTACATGTACTCTACTGGTAAAGTCTGGAACACTTTTCATTATCTGTTTTCCCAACTTTCTTTGACTTGCACACTTTTAAACGCCGTATATCGGGTCACGTCGGCCATTAGCTACCAGATTTCTGACTGTTCCCCAAGTCTGGTGAATATTGTTAGGCCTCTGGTCTTTGCCCACCAGAAGAAACTTATATATAATATATATATATATATATATATATATATATATATATATATATATATATATATATATATATATATATATATATATATATATATATATATATATATATATATATATATATATATAATATATATATATATATATATATATATATATATATATATATATATATATATATATATATATATATATATATATAGAGCTGTAATAAAGGAAAGAACAGAAAATTTAACCCGTTATTGTAAGGGTAAAAGTTTTTTAATCCTTTTACTGCTCTTTTTACACCAAACGGGATGCTGATGGGGGTAAAGGGGAGCGGTCAGAGGGGAGATCATACTCAGGACGATGAATCAATGTTGCTCGAGGGGAAAAGGGAAAGTTCTAAAGGAATCAAAAAGGAAAAATAAAACAATTAATATATATACGTACGTATGTGGATAGTGGAAATACAAAAGAAAAGTTTTTAAATATAAAATATAAACAAACAAAATATTCTTGAAGTGATACAAAGTTTTCTTCGACTGAATTATTATTTATTATATTATATTTATTTTATTTTATTTTATTTTATTTTACTTGTAGAAATTTGATTTGGGAGACTTGTATTTATATAATTTTAAAGAAATGAAATTGTGTTGATTTAATTTCTGGCTCCCCATTTGAGCAGGTAGCCCTGAACAGTACAGTTTAACTTATAGGAAGAGCTTTAATAAAAATACTGTTATTATTAATATCCTCAAACATTTTAAATATTTAATGAAAGATTATTTTAGTTTCTTCCTTGCAGAGTTTTTTTTTTTTTTTTTTTTTTTTTTTTTTTTTTTTTAATGCTTTTGAAGATTTGGATATATAGTTTGTTATTTTTATTAATTGATTTTGTTTTAAAAATGTATTTTTTATTTCTATATATATATATATATATATATATATATATATATATATATATATATATATATATATATATATATATATATATATATATATATATATATATATATATATATATATATATATATATATATATATATATATATATATATATATATAAATGGTTTATTTAGCATAATACTTGTTATTCACTGGATAGATAAAAATCATTACATCTTTTTTCAACTCTTCAAATGAACTACATTTTTAAACTTCTATTTGTATCATTGTTAAAAGTAGAGCAGTCTGTCTTGAATATCTAGAAACTTGTTAAATATTATTATGTATGCAGTAATAATTTATATATAATATATATATATATATATATATATATATATATATATATATATATATATAATATATATATATATATATATAATATATATATATATATATATATATATATATATATATATATATATATATATATATATATATATATATATATATATATATATATATATATATATATATATATATATATATATATATATATATATATATATATATATATATATATATATATATATATATATATATATATATATATATATATATATATATATATATATATATATATATATATATATATATATATATATATATATATATATATATATATATATATATATATATATATATATATATATATATATATATATATATATATATATATATATATATATATATATATATATACTGTGGCATGGAGGCGTATATTTCATTTTCTTTCCCTTCAGCTAAAACTAACAAACCTTGGCTTAACTCTACTTGCTCTCGTTCTATCCACAGCAGGAATGCTGCCTTCAGGGATTACCGTCGTCTTCAAACCAAAAAAACTCATTCAACTTATTTTTCATCCCAGAATCGGGAAAGTTTAATTTTTCGTGACATCGAACCCTCTTTTCTTTCTCCGTCGTAAATGCAAAAATCTTACTGGTTCCTGTTCTTCCTTTAAATCTATAAATAGTTGTATTTCTCAAGGATCTGTTTTATCCCTAACTCTTTTCTACTTTTCATTAATGACCATCTCTCTATTGCTTCATCACCTACCCACTCCTATAGGGATGACTCCACCCTTCACTATTCCTTTCATTATAAAAGACGACCCTCCCAACTGTTTTTAATTGACGCAAGAAGGGTGGTCTTGAAGCAACTGACCTCTGACCTTTCTCGTATTTTAAATGGGGGCAGAGAAAACATTGTTATTTTCAATACCTTAAAAAATCAATTCCTCCATCTTTCTTCTCTACACAACCTTTCACATAACTACGACATCTTCGAAAACACTCGACTCAAACCTTCATTTGTCCTCAATATTTTCGGTGTTTCTTTTTCTCGTGATCTTTCTTGGAAGTATCACATTACTTTTCTTTCTAAACAAGCTTCGAGGAGGTTGGGTGTTCTGAGGCGCCTTCGTCATTTTTTTAAGCCATCCCAGTTGCTTGTTCTTTATAGTTGTGTTGTTCCTCCTTGTAAGGAGTATGCTTCACACATCTGAGATGGTTCCAAGCTTACAACTCTTCTCAAAAAGCTGCAGTCTTGGACTTTTTGTCTTAAAAACTCTCTTGCTCTTACTAACACTCACCAATCTCTTTCTGGACGTCGAATTGTTGCATTATTCTCTCTATACTATTGCTATTACAAATGGCACTGCTTTTCAGAACTCTCACGTTGTATATCTCCTTCATTGAGAAGGGCTCGTGCAACGCGACTTTCTATATAGTCTCATCCTTTCTCTGTCTAACTCTCCGGCCCCATACTTAATTGTTATGCTCAATTTTACATGTTCTCTACTGGTAAAGTTTGGAACACACTCCCTTTACCTGTTTTCCCAACTTCCAATAACTTGCACTTTTAAGCACCGTGTATCGGAACATGCCGGCCATTAACAATCAGATTTCTGGTATTTCCCTAACTCTGGTGGAAATCGGTAGACCTCTGACCTTTGCCCATCAGAGGATATATATATATATATATATATATATATATATATATATATATATATATATATATATATATATATATATATATATATATATATATATATATATATATATATATATATATATATATATATATATATATGGTGTGTGTGCATATGTATGTAACAGATTTGATCTAAATACAAGTTAATATGGCAAAGATAAACAAATATGAAACAATTCCTTCAAACATTTATAAAAATTCACCCTAATATTTATTTTCTGTTTCCTTTAATTTTATGTCGTTTATCCTTTAACTTTGTTTAAAGACTTCCTTTTTACCTTTGTTTCTTGTAATTCTATGGATTTAAACTTTATATTTTAACTGTTTTAAACTGAATAGTCTTACAATCAGTTTATAATAGTTTAGCTCTTTTTTTAGACCCTTTTTTTTACAGATTTTATTTGGATAAAGATTTGTTTTTGTTTTTATTTGTTTTAATTTAATTTATTCCTTGTATAACTTGTAACGAGCTGTAACCTTCTTATGAATACCGTGTTTGACATTTTCAAACTGTTAGTAACTAAGGTTTGCATCTTCTTATTTATTATACTATGGTTTACTATTGTTTCTTAATTATGTTCAAAACTCTTTAAAAATTGGCGTATTCTAATCTTTGT
Organism: Armadillidium nasatum; assembly: GCA_009176605.1. Lineage (NCBI taxonomy): Eukaryota > Metazoa > Arthropoda > Malacostraca > Isopoda > Armadillidiidae > Armadillidium > Armadillidium nasatum. The sequence goes on along the minus strand of SEYY01014255.1, from coordinate 117,136 downwards.
TCCTCCCATATTAAAACCATTTTATACCCTTATTTTTTTCTCCATTTTGCATTTTCATCTCAAAGAAGCTTTAAAACACCTTTTATTCCAGACTTTCTATTTAGTAATCACTATTATTCATCTTCCACAAACATCCTTTGTTTCTTTGCCTGTGTTGACAGTGTCATAGTATTGTTGCAATATGTTGTTAATTAAATTTTATTGTAGATTCACTGGTTTTAATATTATTGCCACTTTAATTTATCTGCTTAGGTAATTTTCCTCAAATAAGACAAATCTCACAAAGTATTGACTGATATCCAGTAGAATGAGTGCAGTTTTCGTACTTTAAGGTTTATTATTTTTTTCCTCCCTCGAACTATAAAAATATATCGTTTTACAACAGTTTATTGGAACTCACTTGCTTGTTATATGAAATGTTAAAAAACACTACCACTTGTAGAAAACTTCAATTATTTAGTGTTTGTGGTGATATCTTGTATATTCGCAAATATTAATATAACCACTTTTGTTGCATTCAAGGCAAGTGATTGAATATATGCATCCAATACAAGTGATTGTATAGATGCTTTCCTATACATACGGTAAATAAAAATTCTCAAACCGTTTCTTTTCTCATCAGTAAAGAAAGAAAGTTTGATTATAATAACTAATTTGCTTTAAATGCTTTACCATTTGAAGTTAACGTATCAAATCTAGTTTTTCTTCTAATGTTTCACTTTGTGAACAAATGATCTACCATAGTTACTCCCTTGTTTGAAGAGGCACGTTGACCGGGACCTGAAAAGATGGTAATGCCTCATTCATTGTCTCATATATATATATATATATATATATATATATATATATATATATATATATATATATATATATATATATATTATATATATATATATATATATATATATATATATATATTATATAATATATTATATATTATATAATATATATATATATATATATATATATATATATATATATATATATATATATATATATATATATATATATATATATATATATATATATATATATATATATAAAATATATATATATATATATATATATATATATATATATATATATATATATATATATATATATATATATATATATATATATATATATATATATATATATATATATATATATTGAGGCAATATGTTTTTAATATTTTATGCTAGATTTATAAGGTTTAATATTATTGACACTATTTTTCAATTCATATATATCAGCGTAAAAGTATCGCCACTAAACTACTATGCATATATATATATATATATATATATATATATAATATATATATATATATATATATATATATATATATATATATATATATATATATATATATATATATATATATATATATATATATATATATATATATATATATATATATATATATATTCTGCCCTTTATCGTAGTTGGACGCTTTGGAAACAGCTGAGAAAGAAGAAGGGAGGATAGTCAGAGAAGGAATTGGAAAGTGATCTTAAAGAACGGAAGACTTCTGAAGACCTATTAATATTTAATAGTTTTTCATATGAAGAAAGGAGAGAATATAGTGAACGCATGAACTGAATCCAGATTGTTATTTAGAAGTAAAGGAAATAATTTGATTAACCGAGGAAAATATTTTTAAAAATCTATTGAATTTAACATTTGAAATTAAAATCAATGATATAAACTAAATCAAAATTAATATGAATATCAATCCAAGTAGACCAACTCTGAGGCCCCCACGTTCGAGCGTGGTCGGGAGGGGTCCTTGGAGGAATATATATATATATATATATATATATATATATATATATATATATATATATATATATATATATATATATATATATATATATATATATATTCATGATCCTTCTCTTCGCGATTTCTCTTTTGTACCGTCGTAGCGTGGAGGTAATACTCTGTCGTATCGTGCTATAGAACCAGGGTTCGATTCCCCGTATAGCAAACTTAAACATTGACAGTTTTGTATAGTCTTTAGTTTGTTAGCAGACTTAAAAATTATCATATATATATATATATATATATATATATATATATATATATATATATATATATATATATATATATATATATATATATATATATATATATATATATATATATATTATA